>JAGFPH010002715.1:80184-158125 GCA_018207615.1 Philaenus spumarius | reverse complement strand
ATTAGTATTCAACAAAACAAAAACTGTTCCCGATTGCTCTCCACGACTTTGAGGTTACGCAACACGGTAGCGACGCATCGTGCGTAACTGGCCTAGAACTGGTGGCTGTATAAGGTCCGTAGGATTGTGCAAGATGAACGGGTACTGGCACTGTACCGGCAGATGTTTTGGGGCGTAACAAACAGGTAAGTCATTAACTCTGGGAGATTTTGTAATCGAAAATACTAGACTAATTGCGTTGTCGCAAGAGTCGCGAAAAAGGAAGGCTTACGAACTTATCACTCGGTACTAAGGACGATCGTTAGATTCCGCCCGATTGAGTCGATAGACCGAAGAAACGTAACATGTTTTTAATAACGAAAGAGAAACATTTTGGCGGTTTTCATCGGACGGATATTTCCGCGACTGGATCATATATTCCGGCATGTATGTAGCGAGGTGAACATTTTCGTTCACTTGCTATTTCGTTGTTTAGTTTTTCGAGTTTAGTAAGTGATTTTTGAAGTAATGTCGGTACTTGTGTTATTCTTTTCTAATTAGGTTATACATGATTATTAGTTGTGATTATTGTTTGTAAATACATATTAAACTAAGTCACCTCTATTTTGAACAAATGCAAACTAATATTTGATGGGGTAATTTTGTTTTTTATATTGTAACAGAATCTTGAGAAACTATACAAAATGCTACAATAAAACTACCATGTTTTATAAAATTATTACTATAAATAGGATGTAGTAGTAATTCGATCACGCAGCTGAACCGCTGACGTGAGTTGAGCGAATTTCTACAATTAAGTTTACATTTTTTAGGGTTTCAACCAACTATTTGGCAAATTGGTTTACTCTCAAAGGCCCTATTTCCTGTGCAGTGGCCACCACGACTGTTTTGCTTAATCGTCAAGGTTTTGATACTAAGAGCACTGAAAAAATAACTCAAAAACATAGTCGGAGATAAAATAAAATTTAGAAATATGGCTACACTGTCTAGTCTTAAACTAGGCTACATGTTGAAAGTAAGAAGACTTCTAGCATTTCTACAAGATCTTCAATGGGACAAGATCGTTTGACGAATCTTGCGATATTCTCGATTGAACATGAAGAAGTAAGAAAATTGGACTTAGATGTGCTAATCAA
This sequence comes from Philaenus spumarius, assembly GCA_018207615.1. NCBI lineage: Eukaryota > Metazoa > Arthropoda > Insecta > Hemiptera > Aphrophoridae > Philaenus > Philaenus spumarius. The sequence continues at coordinate 156,989 of JAGFPH010002715.1, read as the reverse complement.
TAATTTTGAGTCGGTTAAAGCCTGAAAAGTAACATTTAAGTGAATATTTGTCTTATGTTGTTATCTTACGTTGTTCATATGTCTTAACAACATATGAAAGTTTTTCCTGTTAATTACAAGTTTGTTGCGTTTCTGCAGCTGCTCTGCAATGTATATCATTTTACATTTAATGTGTTTTCGAAATAAATAATGAAGTTGAGCTAACTTTGATTAAGATTAGAAATCATTGTTTTTATGTATGATTTTATGACTATAATTTTTCAAACCAAACTAATCAGTTTTTTACTAGCTTTTTCGAAATCAATAGTTCTTTTGAGAGTGTAAAGCCAAAAATATTGTTCAGTACACATTTCTAAAAATTATATTTATATATTCTATTTAAATTTATGTAATTAAATTTAATTGTTATTAAGTCATATTGATTAGCGGTAAATGTGCTTATTTTGTGGAAATAAATCTAATTTGATTTGATTTGAGTACACATTTTTTTAATCAACACAATCTGCAAACAATTCTCAAATAAAAATATACTTGCCAAGAACATATCTTAAGAATTTCACACTTATACTTGTAGTGTTTCTAACACAATAACAATTCTTTCCAATTAATCCATTTGATAATAAAAACCCGTTTGACTACATTTACGTTTTTATAAAAGTTCTATTAATAACTTAGTGTACAACTAAAAGTACTTCATGCCTCACACACATAATATATGCAGTAGTCAGGATTTAGGAATTAAGGCGAATTAGCTGGTAGAGAGTGCCAGTTACAAACCTTGTTCTGGAGAAGGCACAAGATCGACTCAGGGTTTCTCTTATCTTTACCTCCAGTCTAGACGTAAATTCGGAAAGAATTTATGTAAGTTTGTGTTTAATAAAATGTATAACCATAAATTACTGCCCTATCTAAGTTCCAATCCTGGCAAGCTGATCGGAGAGATTAATACTGCCTGCTGCTTTGGACATTCTGTTACGTTCGGAAGCTAACGAGAACTTAACAACATCACGCACTCAGTCGAAGTAGTGACTATCATGCTGCATCTACACCCAAGCGAAGGAAACGCCACATTTGTAATAATTATTCTATAAGAAACTGCTACAAGAAGCTTAAATGCAACAATTAACACAAAATTACCATGAAAATCGATTCCCGGTGTCGTAACACAATTTTGCAAAGTGGCATGATTTACAATAATTTTCACTCTGGAAATTCTCAAATCGACCGCATGCTGTAAAACATAATTGTATCCACACTATTACATCTTCTGTTGACTAAACCAAGAGATGAAACTGTTTATTTTGTCTGGCATATTTTTAAACTTAAAATTTTAACGAGATAGATATAATTTTCATTGAAAGCACCAAGTTGTGACTGGGTTTTAGTGACTGTGAAATATATTGCTAGTTTTTCGTACAAGGATCTGTTAGTAACTACGTTAAAAAATATTATAATTTCTTACCTGATCTTCCACATCTGAAGAGGATGTCTGTTGCTTCCGTTTACTGACAGGCGAAGACGTCAAAGAAATGTCACTACCCTTATACTCGGTGTACCTCGAGGTCAACGGGTCCTCTTCTTCATCCGCTTGCTTCTTTTTCTTCTTCTTCTTTCCATCCTTGCTTCCGAACATCAACTGTTTCACTTTATCCATTTTCGACAATTTCTCTTTCTTCTTCTCTTTGATTTTAGTTTCTGTTTTCAGCGTTGTTTTTACCAGCTTGTCATCTTCTCGCGATGGTTTCGTGTAGTTCTTCACTAACACTGTCGACGTCGGTATCACATCGCTACGTTTCTGTTCCCGCGTCGTGTGTTTACGTTCGATTCTTTCCGTTTCCGATTCGTAGTCAGATTTATTCAAAACGGGGGTCGATTTGGATCGTTCCGATTTTGTTTTGATCTCAACGTTTCTTCGATTTAACGTTGATACTTCTTTTTTCACGTCTTTGTCTTTTCTGTAGTCGTTCATTTCTATACCCGAGTCGGCGAACAAGTCTTTACTCTTGATAAATTTCTGTCTATGACTATCGATTTCCGTGGCGATTCTCGTTTCAAAATATCGATCTTTATCGTCATCTATTTGTGACATCATGAATTCTTTTCTCGCTTCGTTTGTTTTGATCAGGTCGTCTCGGTAATCTTGCTTCTCGTTCGCACTGCTAAGATATCGCCGCCTTTGTATTCCGATTCTTGATTCCAAACGATCTCTTCTCGAACTTAAATCGCTACTATTTATAAGACTGGTTTCGTTGGAATGGTTCCAGAAAGGTTCTGGTTTTCTAATCCTGTCCAATTCATCGTACGATCTAACCTTATCAAAACTTTCCATGTTCCTGTAACCGTCTTCGTATTCTTTTTGCGAGTCTCTTCTCTTGCCACTGTAGTCCATACCGTCAGCTCTACCACGGCCATCAGGTTCTTCAGCGCCTTCTATACGGATTATCCTCTCGGTTTTGTACTCCTGATGTCGATGACTAGTGAGGTAATCATCGTCTATCAGAGGACTGCTACGTGTTCGAAGCATATTTATGATTCGATCTTCAGGAAAGTCATCGTCTATTTTTTTCGTCTCTCGTTTAACGTCGATTGAGTATTCTTTTGGTTTGTTTCGTTTCGTTTCATTTTCATAGTATTTTCTGTCCAAATTGTCGTGGCGGCCCATTTCTACTCCTTCGTCATCGTCCGAACCTAAAAAACATAAATGAATAAAATTAGATATTATAATAAAGTGTATAAAAATGTTACAGAAATAATGTTTGTATTATTTAATAAATTTATAGATAAACATTAGTTATTTGAGACGTACCAGATGAAAGTATAATTTCCTTGATAATAGATTTTTATATTATTGAGTAACAACTGTTTAAGGGACTAACTTCAATAAGAAAGAATTATTTATAAATTAATACAAATTATGTATTATTCACAGTTAACGTATCTATATAGTATGGGACGCTAATAAATTCTTAGTTTTAAAATAGTTATTGCATATGGTTTTTTGTTTGAAAAATAAATCATTGGAAAGTTGTTTGAAAAATAAACTTTTGATCACCTATTTCTAGAATTGTACTGCACCGATTTTAATACATTTGGTGCAGTTGGGCTGCGTTTCTTGAGCTCCAAAATAATTGTAATAATAATATAACATCTGACTTTTAGAAAAAACACGTTGGGAAATTTATCAAGAAACTTGAAACTATGACTAGTTAATTACCTAATTATGTAAAATAGTAACCTTTCTAAATTTTTAATGAGAAAATACAAGAAAATTTTTCCACTGGGAATTATTAATAATCAAATGTTAATTATTATTTTATTGGGACATTTTTAGTAATAATACAAAGTGCAAGTCATCATAAATTTGGAAATAAAGAGTATAAGTGTTAACTTAATTAAAACCAAAATTTAGTGAAAATATAAATCTATCGATATATTGAATAAACGAAAAGTAACTTAAGGGTCGGCTCTAGTAAAACAGAAAGCAACCTGCGACTCCAGTGTAGCGGCGGTAGGTTACGCGGACATTGCTCATCCTAAATCCATTTAAAACCCGAAATTGTTCAAATAGCGTTTTCAAAAAAATACCAAACTCTTGGGGACAAAATTCTTCATCCGAATGGCTTGATAATTTTTCGCTATAATTAATAGTTACATCGTAACAAAATATTTAAAGTCACCCTATAGCGGCGGTGGGTTACACGGACATTGCTCAGCCTAAATCCATTTAAAACCCGCAATTGTTCAAATAGCGTTTTCAAAAAAATACCAAACTCTTGGGGACGAAAATCTTCATGCAAATGGCTTGGTACTTTTTCGCTATAACTAATAGTGACAACATAAAAAATTATTAAAAATTCATTTTTTAAATTGTTAATAAATATTAAACAAAACGTTTTTCTTAATTTTGGAAAAGCCATTTGCATGCGTATTGGCCATAGCTTTAAAATGACATATCGTTCATAATTATCCGATCAAAAATAAAGGAAAAATATGGATTTTAATTTAACATTGGTCTTATGGAGTGTCAACCAACATGGCCGACAGCTAGAGCCGACCCTTAAAGTGGTGTGTACAAATGAAAAGTTAAGAGCCACGATTCACGAAAGCAAAAATTATCTAAAAATATATGTAAGTATAATTTGTAATTTAATATAATATCAAAATTCATTTAAAGGAAATAAACCAAATCACATCCAAATAAATCCAAACATTCCGATATTGTAAAATAATAAGTCATAATTTTTAAGATAAAAAACTTATTTTATAAATTAGCTGACACAGGGTCGAAAGAGTAAAAGAACAGCAATTGAAAGAGTGGAAGGATCTAAAATTAAATAACAATTCAATTATTATTGTATCAATATGCCATTTCAAATTTGTCTAATTATGTACAAATTATAGACTATTAAATAATCAAGTAGTTTGAAGATAAAAAGTATTTTAATTGTAATCAATGTTTTGAGCAAGATATCAATAATCTTAACCATATATTTTGGTCTCTGTAATCATTAAACCTATTTATCTATGCCTCTCGCGTTAGGGCGTTATTGATTCGACCAATAGACTCTGTTGGTACGCCCTCATTAAACTCCATAACAGCCAATTCAATTTTAAAAAAGATGAAATTGGCACCAAAAAGGCGGCGATAAAAATAATCAACCACCTTACCAGAGTTCTGACAGATAAACTAAAGAGACGCTTTTCAACGACACTAATATTATTAAAATCGGTCCAGAAGAACTCTGGAGTTACAGCAACCAATTCTTATAATTTTATTTATAGGAGACAGGAATTTCTATTTCCAAGATCTTATGAACCCCCCCCCCCCCCCAATCAAACTTAACAAATCATTAAACGTTTTGTTCCAATGGGGTATTTGTATAGTTAAATCGTTATCAAAATAAACTAAATTATCTAAGTGCAAACGGATTTATAATATTAAAGAAAAATGGAAATACGATTAAGGAAGAAACAGTCCTCTTCAATATAACTTATCTTTCATCAAATATAGACGATAATTTTTTGTAATTTGCAAGAAATTATTCATGAACATCTAAAATATAATTATTTTTGGTGACAAAAATTGTAAATTATACATTTTTACTAAAGATGATTTTCAGTCGAGTCACTTGATAGCAGTAAAATATCGGGACGAATCTTGTTACCTAGAAACTGCACATTGGAGCTTCCTGCAAATATAATTGTCATACTCACATGGCGGAAACTAAAATTAAGACCGGTATTAATAAAAACGAAAGTGTATGTAAACGATATTCTAGTCGCGCTCGAGTGCTTTACCAATGGCTCCGCTCACTGGATTTGATGATTTTACTCAAGTGGTATTAATTGCACACCCTTAACTTCAAATTACTATTTTTCACATACAATAATAAAATGGTGCTGGGCTACACACTCTAATTTTACAGATGAACAACGTTTACAGACTTTATTTGGATCATCAATCGTGCTTATCAGACAGAGGAAACATCCCCAATGTTTACAAGATGATTTCTACAGCTAAATTTTCCACATACCATTCTCTTCAGGCTGTTTACCGTTCCAACACGTCGTGCTCATGCGTAGTAGTGTGGCGCCAGTGGCTGATACCGTTGTCACGATTTTTGTAAACATACAAGCTTCTGGTCTAACGTGTCAACGGCATTAGATAAAGTACTTTGACAATGAAACAAATTATAGAATACTCAACAAACCGTTCTATAAACTTTAGACTTTAAACTATGTACCCATATAATATGTCCTAAAATACTTCTTCTAGGCGCCATTTTATGTGTTCAATGTTGATTTTAGAAAAATAACCAATTAATTTTTTAAACAAAAATGACTTCAAGAATGCGCTTCATACAAAAAAGAGAAAAATCTAAATATATTTCTCCTTTTCCATCAAATGATGCCACTAACTATAGAAACTAGTGTTTTTGGAGTTGTCAACAACAACAAGTTTAGCCGAGAACCAAATATTTGTTAGGAATTTTGATAGTTAAAACAATAATAATTCACAAAAAATTCTAATGTGGTTCTTAACAATTCCAATATAGCGACTGACTTGTTCTCGTTGCTAACTCGATTATCCTTGTTTATATTAAAAAATAAAACTGTTCTCTCTTTTAGTATTTGGAACGTCGTCATATAAGAACTAAAATGTAAAGTAAAATCTTAGTATTCTTAGGTTTTGAACACTTTGGGGTGTTTTCAGTGAAATAAATATAATTTGTGAAACACATAAAATTAGCTTCAATAAAAATGTATCTTGTTAAGTTATTAAACTTTTAAAGCTGTAAAATTAACAATATTTAATTGAATATACAAATTAGTACTATACATTTTCTTCCTGAATCATTTGTATATATTTCCTCTACATGTTTATGGGTAACACTTAATTAACAAAATGGAAGACTTTTCAGCTCCAGGTTTGGAAATTCACATGATTTTGTTTTTAGTTGTATTAGGTCAACTGTATTTAAAAGTTAAATTTAACTACTGATTCTAGACTATCTATTTGTATAAACTTATACAAATTATTTATTGAACTTCTAGTCAAATATTGGTATTTACACTTTCAATACTGATAAAATTTTTAACTAAGTTTAAGAACTTAGTTGATACCTCCCAAAAATTGATCAAGTTTTTTGAAAATTTAATGGCCTACAACTCATTAACCTCTTTAAGAATACCACATAAAATACTCTGTCTATGTTTGATAAAGAAAAAGAAAATTATTTTAAGTCTCTTGTAATTTTTTTGTGGAGTTAACGGTTCTTACAATTTGTGTTTATTTGACAGCACATTATTTAGCAACAAGCCACTAGTATTTGTATGTCAGTAAATAGCAATTGTTAAGAAAACATACAGTCAGCACCTGGCATTGACTGCAAGCAACATTGTACATGTATAAATAATTAACCAATACGCACCCGATAAGGTCAAACTGCATTTTGTTATTACAAAAACACGTTAAGGTTCAGGTCGTTGCAGTGAAGGACACAGTGGCTAGAGGTCGCAGTGACTCATGTTTAGTGGGCATTAACACTGCTGTCCAAGCCTTTATATTGTGACAAAATTTTACTAATCCAAATACGAATATTGGTATTTTAAATTATAGATACATTTTTTAAGCTTTACAACTCTATAGATTGCGCACAAAATGTTAGAATACATAAGTAATTAAATCATTGGGTTTAGTTGGTTTTTTCTACATTTATTATGTTACTTTCTCACTATAAGTATAAAGAAAGTATAGTGATCGCAAAAAAAATCGATGGTGAGATTTTTGTGGAAATATCCGTTTTGAGACCCACTGAGTCCAAAAAAAGTGGTTTTTACAAAATGTCTGTCTGTCTGTATGACAAAGCGACAGAGAAAACTATTCGATCGATTTCGAACAAAATAGCACCAAACATGCCAATTAGGCCTGTATAGAGGACGAAAAAAGATTTTGAAAAATTTTGAACAACAACCTTGTCCGTTTTTGTCCGAAAACCCAAAATCAATTATTATTTTTTTATAAAAAAAAAAAACGGCAACGATATTGATAAAACGGCAAAATCGATTTTGTTAAAATTTGGCTTATTTGTAGTTCTTAATGTACCCAACCATATGAAAAAAAACAGCATTTTTCGAAAAATTCTCATTCAACTAATAATAATAATATTTATTAGTTACTCTCCTACTTTAATGTATCCCCTCTCCTACTTTTAATACAATTATAAAATCACAGTGAATCTGTTTAATAATTTAAATATGTTTGTGAAAACGTATGTGCCAGTTTCGGGTACCGTTTATGTTTATCTGTTCTAATTAAATTTAAAATACATTAAATAAAATAAAAACATGTTTTATTACCTACCCATTATTTTTCAATGAAAAATCCAATAATAATGATTTGTCTTCCGTCTACAGTAGCCTACATGAGAGGTGCGGCATTGGCAGTGTGGGGGAGTGGGGGTGAGCGGGTAGTCGATTTGATTGAAAATTAATAAGTTGTAGTTACAAAAAAAGTGTTCACATTTCACAGCTGGATTTGTAATATTCGTCAACTGAAAAGTTGGACTAATTGTGTTCTAAACAGAATTACAGTAATCTTTGGAATCAACAAAAACAATATACATACTACAGGATGTTCCAAAATGTGTTTCGAAACTTTAGGATATTGATTGTTTCTAGGTAAACATAGCTTCCAAAATTCTTACCCGGCTAAAATTTTGTATTTTTAATTAAAAAAATAATATGCCAAGAATGGATCATTGTAATAAAACAAAATTTGATACAGTTTTTAACAATTAAAAAAAATCATTTTACCGAAAAACAGCTGTTTTTAAAGAGTTTGGTGTTTAGGTTTTATATTAATAATCAGTTGGGCATGTATAGCCTACAATTAGGGGAATGTTTTAAAAAGTCGGTTTGAATTAAAATAATATAATAGACTATCCAAAACCAGATTATGTCACATTGTTACGTGTTTGTAAATAAAGCAACGAGCTTACATTAACGAGCTCAGTAAATGTGATTTCTCTCCACAAAAAATCATTAGAAACAATAACTTGTCTTATTATATTTATACTTATTGTTAATAAGTATTAATTATAACTTATACACCATTAATTTAAAAAATAATGAATAAACATTTGGTTTGTTATTTGAGTATTGAAAATAATATCTAACAGTAAATCTCAACCCAAATGTTTTATTTATAATACATTTGCAGTTTATAATATGTACATTTTTACTACATTTTCAAAATTGCAGTTTAACTAAGGACGGGATTAGTGAAAATATTTGTACAGTATTTCATATTACAAAAGGGAGAACAGAGCTTTCTCGCGATCTTTAAAAAGATGAAAAAATGTAGACGAAAATTGACATGATTACATGTTTAAAGACAATTTGGAAGTTTATAAATAAACAGATTTATAAAATCAGCTAAGCTAAAATGTTTTGTAAGCAATGTATTTAATTGAAACATATAGTTTAATCTATGCAAATAAGTCTCATAATATATTAAGAATTTACAAGAGGAACAAACCTGATTTTCTTGGGATAGAAGCATTATTGTACCACTCTTAAAATAAGTTACGTATATTTTACAAAGTAAATTACACAGGTTTTAATATCAGCTATATTATCATACTTTAGAGCCTGGGCAAGGTAGCTAGTTTTGAACAAAGAGTAATATTTTCTTTAGTGAGAAAAAATATACTAAGCTGCAACATTACTAAGTTGTTTAATCAGTATTTATTTTGAAACGAACGACTTAGTGCTGCAGCTGCTCCAGTCGGTGCTTAAAAAAATGCTTATTCGTAATTTCCATGCAAATGAGGAAGTTGTCCCTGAATCGCCGGGTGACAAACTTTAAAATAAAACACAGCTCTTGGAATTTTGCATCAAGAGGCTGGTGTCCAGAGAGCGATACTTGATATTCATGTAACTATGGTATTATTTAAAACATCAATTGAGAATGTAATGGTTTTTGTTGTTCAATATCTTTATTTTTGCCGGTTGAAATAGTATTTAATTATTTAAAACATATTTATTTCTTGTTTTGCCAAACTATTAGAAAATTTGGAGGTAAAATTATTGTAAACGGAGTTTCTGGCAAATTTCTGTTATGTTAACGTGCCCGCTATAATGTTCATGCATGGTACTTACTTGATACTTAATTTCACAGGTTAGGCATGTAAAAGGAGCGGCACATTTTTTACAATCACTAATTTGATGGGTTAGGCAAAAGAAGTGTTTTGACACTTACACCATTGGATTAGAAATTAAACGGGATACAATATTTTACTTTTGATGTTATTTTATATATTTTGACAGTTTTTGAGGTATTTTCAATTAAAATGTTTATATGTCCGCCATTTTAAAACGGATTATTGGAAAAGTTTAATATTTTTCTCAAACTAGTACTTTACATTGATGAGAATAACGAGCACAGTTTAACTCAATTGGTTAAACCAATCTAGAGATCTACATTATTTAGTAAAAAAAACCAAAATGCGGATGGCTGGCAAAAGAAGCATTTCTGGACATATATTTATAGGAAGGTTTTTCTTTATTTGGTCTCGTATTATCTCCTGACAATAAAGAATCGCCCTGTGCGAAATAGGCCTACGAGGCTGGACGCACCGAAGCGATGGTCAGACAAGATGAAATTATAAAAATGAGAATTTTATTAACATTATCCCAAATACTGTTTAAACTGCATAGTTTCTTAATATATATATATTTATTTACGAAAACCCGCCTCAAATGTTCTTGCCTTACTACATTCTACATTTATTAAATTATTGTATTCAGGACATTTGGTCCAATTTTGAACCCATAAGTAAATTCAAAATTCGATAAAGAGATCGAAAGAAATATTGTTTTTAGGAAAGGGGAAACCGTTTATATTTTGGGGCGTTTTTAGCTTTTTCCATTAAAAAATTATCTTTTTAAATTATTATCAAATATCAATTGTGCGTATAATTCTCTTTATTTTAAACCCACTGCATCTCCATGGTTAAAAATACTATAAAAGTACTGAAGTACTGTTTATAAAGTTTGCATACTCATGAATCCCTAGTAAAGTGAGTTAGATTAAATTTGACATTTAAAGATGAACATATTTTCAATACAGAAAGTTTACTTGTATACCCCCACTCTGTAGAAAATGTATTTAACCTCAAAGAAGGTAGAAAGAGGACGTTGTGAATATACCGTTGGGACTCTAACTGTCTTGATGAAATAGTTCAGGAGATATTAGTTTTCATATATATGTCTTTTTAATTATACAATAATCTACGTGTAAGATATTTCAAAATCATCAGGGTGCCAGCAAAAATGAGTCAGTTTACATTGTTTTTCACTAGTTCAGCAGATGATTTTTTTAATGTTATTTTTATGGTTGGAATTGTGAAAATTTTTAAAAGTATATTATTATATTATTACCAAAACATATATGAATATAATATACTCCTGAACTTTTTCATCAATAAAGTTGAACGATCTATTAAAACATTCACTTCGATCCCTTCTTAATTCTCGGAGGTTAAATACATTTTTTATCTACAGAGTGATGTATACAAGCGTGCTTAACATAAAAATAACATTACTTAAATCAACTGCTTACACTAGTGTAACAACAATGTAACTTGACTCATTGTTGCCGGCACCCTGAGGATAATAAACGACCGAAACCAGAAGTATAATACAAAACGGTAAAACTAGAGTTTCGTCATTGTTTTTTTCTAATTAGTTACAGAATAGGTGTCGTATCAGAGTGGGTGTCTCTGTAGGCAGATCTGTTGCAAGGCCCGGTGGTATATTACTCTTGTCAATTTGTGGGCTGCTATTGTGAAACATTACCACTTCCTTATGGGTGACTTTTTGTAACGGGATTCTCACAACAGAATTAACATTTTATTTTGGATTTTTAGAAGTACTTTATTAGGTATTAAAATAAGCGGATACAAATTATATGCCGTTACCTTGGGGCAAGATGATATGCTCCAACTTGTAAGTAAATTATGTGAAAACTGTGCACTTATTGCTTATGTATTATATATGTACATATAAATATAAACAGTATGGGGGGAATACTAAAATTTACATAAATAATATCAAAGAAAATGTAGGCCGATAAAATGCTATTTTTCAATTTAAAATACAACTGATATAATAAAGACAGATTATGTAAGTTCAACCTCTCCGACGGTCTTTGGACCAAGAGCATTGTCAGGATCTATGATTGTTTTATATATAAAACACATTTTGTAGATTATTTGTTTGTTGTATTATGTAAAATTTATTTGTTTGTTTGTATGAAGGGGATAATCTCTGGAAGTACTGAACCGATTGAAATAATAGTTTTACTAATAAAAAGCTACACTATCTCTGGGTAACATGGTAACATTAATTTTTATAAAAACTTTTTTATTTAAATATTTGTAAATTTAGTCGGAAAAAATCTTAGGTTAGACCTAGACTGATGAATCAACACATGTATTTACATTTATTACCACAGCAACCAATTTCATAAAATAACAGATAAAATAGCTGTTTGCTCCAATATTTCCATTAGCAGCTGATTTCAAATTTTTAAACAATTATTTTTGTATTTCTAACTTTTAGTTTAGGTTTTTTAAGTTTAGACTGAGCCTTGCTGGTTCCTTTAACCTTTATTATAACTGCTGTTATAAAATATATGAAATAATTTGATTTGAACATTTAACATTACTGTATTTACCATCTTAGCTTTGGGGTTATTATTAATCCTACACCTTTATTATAAAGAAAACATAACATGATTATGCGTATAGAAGGTTCCAACGGGGTTGACGTGCAGGTCACCCAGGGGTTTCCTGGTTTCCCAGGGGTTTTATACTAGTGTTTAATAAAGACATATTGTTACAGCTGATAAGATTTTCAGTGTTGTATAATAATTAGCTGTTTACTTTACACCTCTAAACTGGCAATGGTGAGTAGTTTTCAATGGTATTATCGGTATTGACTGATTTCATACTTTGAAGTACAATTAATTTGTATCTTTAAGTTTTAGTTTTATGTTTTGGTTTATTAGTTTGGCCTAAGTCACGTTGGACATTTTAACCGTCACTTCTGGTAAACTTATACATTAGATCTACCTTCTTATTAGGCCTATTTATTATTTCAGCTTTGATATTATGATTGTTCTTACGAAATGCATGGGTTAGCGTGCAAAGCACGAATGGGTATCTTAAGTAATATTTTAATAAACTGCACACATGTATAATACTAAAGATATTATTATTAGGGCTTCAATCTAATTTTCATAATAATCGATAGCTTCCTCTAACTCATAAACTGATATGAAGTATGCTATTTCTCAGTGGCGTTTCCATTAATGGCTAATTTCATAGTAATTATGTGTATCTTTAATTTTTAGGTTAGATTTTTTGTTTGGCAGTAGACATAATATTCAAATTTACCATCTCAGCTTTGAGGTTATGATAAATCCTAACCCTTCAATAAAGTAAATTATAAAGAAATGCCGGGTGTAATAATACAATAAGGAGGAAGGGGGAATTGTCGTGGGAAACACGCAGTTGTTTGTCTCAGTAATGCCTTTTATTTGTACCTAAAATAATGTACTGCGAAAAAATAATATAAAAAGAGATTCATTCGTTTTATGTTTTCTTCCTCTAACAATATACATGACTCCAGAATGAATAAAGATAACGATTCTAAATTATTTTGCAGAACCGTCTTTTATACCATTTATTTTAACTACAAAAATACACGGAACTTTCCTTCTATAATTAGATATTAAGAGATTTCTTTTTCGGCTATTTAATTCTTAAAAAAATATCAAAGTATATCCGAGATATTGGTAAACAAACTAACTGATTAGAGAAACAATCCAACTGATAATGCCAGACATCATCGTACAAGAGAAAAGTAACATCTTGTTCAGCATTCTGTATTTTATATGTCTCTCTATTTAACTTGATAAACAAATTGTAACATATGTTCACAAAAATAACATAAAAAACTACACTTTAAAAAAAGTTTACCCTTTGAGCATTTTTCGTTAAGTGGGAAGCATTTTTTTTTCGAAAATGTCCATTTGTGGCTGTAAAAATTACAAGCATTTTTTGAATATTTAATCTCGTTTTTATAGCATGAATAACACGTATTTTCTCCCAATTTTCTTAAAGGTCTGTCGGTTGTAACCAAAGTTATTGCATTAGTAGTCAAACAAAATGAGGAAATTTAGTGTTTTTGAGGTTATGATGTATTTCAAAAGTTACTATACTCCAACAGTTCATTTACGAGTATTTTACTTTTGTCCCCTAATTTTTCAAAGACCAATAGAGCAAATACCTATTTAAAAAAATAGTGTAACGATACATTCGATACGCATACAAAATGCACTTGTATGCACTTTTCTCGCAAAGCAGCAGCCCAATTTTGATTATATTTTCGGTTTCGTCTCATTTGCATGTATAAAACAAACAAAAATAAAAAGTAGGCCTTCAACTTCCCGATTACATCACTTTTAAATTATATTTTCCCTCCACTATATTATATAAAATAATCCCTCTGACCATACGACGCATGCGTCAGGAACTAGGTCACCATTACCACCGCACCCCTACCTCAATCCAAGAGCTTCTGTCCTAATCAATCGTCATTCCCTTTAAAATATCAGAGTATAAAATAATTTGTTTACATTATAATCTCCCTGAGACGCTGGAGAGGTTGTTGAGCGAGGCGAACAAGGGGAGCCCTCTGGTTATATATAAATAGATTTTGTGACATTTATTAAATTGTAAAGTAAGTCATTTGGATAATGTATTGGTAAAACTACATACAACATGGGTATTTTGTGCTCAGATAGGTTGACTATGTATGGTTTGTATTTTATTTTTGTAAAACAATCCTTTCTTCGAGCTTGCTTCCTAGAATCAAATGAATCATTAAATAAACATAATTTAGGCCAGCTTTTTTAGGCTTAACTTAACATATTTCGTAGGGTCATTAAAGAAGTAAGTTAATATGTCGGTACAACTGTTTGGTATTTTAATTTTTTTTTTTTTTTTTTTTTTTTTTTTGGGGGGTTTAAAGGCGAAAAACCTGGGTGGTTATCATCGCCTGTGGTATTTTAATAACTATCAAAATGGCTAAATATTTAAATTATAATTTAAAATGTTTTAAACCCAATATTTCACGATATTAATTAATTTTGATCAATACAATTAATTATGTTTCAACTACTCAACACGTACTTATTTGTTCAAGCCAAAGGTTCAGACAAATATTCGGAGTAATTGCTTAAGAATTATTTACCTTGTTAGAATCATTAGCCAATGTGACCTTGTTTATAAAAGTGAAATCATAAATACCTCAAACTGTATTTGGGCAGAGACCTTGGTAGTACTATCCATCAAAAGTGTATTCTGAGAATTTCATGAATCCAGTCGTCTTAGTGACTAACCAAAATACAGACTACGATCTATAATTCCTTTTACATTGTACTATGGAAACACATTCTCCACACACGTTTTTAAGTTTGTTTTTAATAAAGGTACAGGATTAAATTTGATTTCAAAGCCAAAATGGTAAATAATATTATACAGAGTGTCCCGTAACTAAAGTGCAAAATTTCGGGAAATAATTCTATTGGTCAAAATAAGAGAAAATTGTGAATAAATGTTTTTCTAAAAACGCTTCGTTTTCCAAATACCCGCATTTTGTTTTTTTTTACAAAATAATTTATATCTAGAGATTGGTTAGACCGACTGAGTTCAAACTAGGTACAAATTTTAACCTAACAATTATTCGTTTTCAGAAATATAAACGATTGCATCCAATCAAGTGTTTTAAAATGGCGGCTGAAACCTAAATTACTCAAAACCATACATTTTAACAAAAAAATTAAAGATACCTTTTCCTTAGCACTTTTAATTCCTTATCTAGTAAGGACTTTCACTAGGAAATTCTGAGCTATCAAATAAACTGTTCTTATATCGGCAAATTTTAAAACCTGCGTGGAAGTATGACATTCAGCTCTGGGCTGCACTAAGAAGACTACGTGAACTTTATTCCAAATAAAGGGTTCAGTAAATGCGCCGTGGTAAATTAGAAAAATGATAACACAGTGGTCTAGAGGTGGAATATGTCAGGGATCTACTTGTAATAAGAAACAGTGCAGTGAAACATTTGCACAAACTTCAGCAGAACCTCAATATCGAGTTAAGAAGGATAGATGAGACCAGCATGATAGTACAAAGGTTAGAAAACAAAATCAATACACTTATTTCAGTAGAGTTTCGTTTGTTTTTTGTTTTTTCTTAGGTCAAACGTTAAAATTGTAATGTATATGAATGATAAATTAGTTCATGGTTGTAATAATAAAGTTGTAAACAAAGAAAAACGTGTATGAAATATATTTGGCATAGACAAACAGTATTTTAAACTATTTATAGGCCTACATTTTCTTCAAAATTATTTGTACATTTCCGTAATTTCCTCAAATTTGAGGTCATCTTTATTTAGATTGATATATAGTTCATAGGCAGTAAGTGCAGTGTTTTCAAGTAATTTTACTTACCAATTCAATCATATTCAGAGTGACAATTAAGTCTTGAAACGGTTTAATATTTCGTATATAAGGAAAATTTGAAGGTAGATGTGATTGAGGTACCTACTCTATGTAAAAATACTATTTTATTAAAATTTCAAAAATTTTATCCATAATCTTGGATCCACCACTTTGAATGTAACTTTGTTTTTTTTAATAGAAGGTGGTCATGTGATACGTCATTTCGATGTATAATTTCAAAAGAAAATCAACGGTGAAATTTGCACATCCATATCTTTAACCGTTTCAAAATGGCGGTCAAAAAACAACGAAATCGTGTTTTCCGATTTTGACCCATTTTGATGTACTGTTTTTGTTTTAATATTAATTATTATTCTTTTTGGATTCAGAATTAAATAAGCTTTCAAATGATATGCCACACAACGATATTTGGTTGAACCACTCAAAATCAATTATGAAAAAATCGAAATGGCTGTAACTCAAAAATTTTAAATACTCCCTTCGGGTAACGGTAAAGTTGCATCATGTTTTCATATTTTCAAAATAGAGCTAATCAGTTGGTGTAAAAGTGAAATTCTTGTTGTGTCTTTTTGCTTTCTACTGCCTAAAGATAAACTAAAGCAGTAAGTAGCAGTAATGTTGATAATTTAAAATATAGAAAAAAATGTCAGCTAAAGCATTTGATTATTATTGTTCCTCTGTAATAACAGAACTGCTTTAATTTTGCCGTGGAAACATCAGTAGCGTTCAGCCTGGACTGTGGCGTACCAGCAACTGCGATTGTACTTGAGGAAACCAGTTAGGTGATTTATATTTTCTTTGTTAATATTAGATAGGTAAGGCTAATAGTTTTATTGATTATGTAGTAAAAGTTGTTCTTGTATAAAATTTTGATGAGTTTTTTGTGTAAAGATTTAACTCGAAACACTATATTCAAAAGAAACGTTTACTTTCTCTTCCGGGTAAAAAGGGTAATGTCCACCTTCTTTTAACGGAGTTGAACAGTTATTAAAAAAGTAATAAACATTTTGTGATGACAATTTTACTCAGAAGTTGAAATATCAATTTCCATCTCATAAAAAGAATTAAATAAAGATTCGCAAGAGTTAAGAAGGTTTGGCATTGACACCTCAGTGCATACACCCTACAGACACCATGACGTGGACCTACAGTTATGAATGACATCACCCACTGCCGGTATACATAATGTACCGTACAATAAAACTTACTCATGCGTGCTAGATTGTATTGATATAGCTAGGCCTAAAGTAGTTTGGTTTGTCTGACCAGAGTATGTACAGTAGATTACTAGCTGTCGTACCCGGCTTTGTACGTGTAAAATAAGGAAATATTTCCAAACATTTGAACATTTATCTCCTAAATAGTATATATATACACGATGATTAAAAAATACATGGTTAGCCTATATTTCTGGAGTTGATTTTATACCTAAAAATAAGATAAAGTTAAAAAAGGAATAATAAAAATCGCACCGTTTTAGTGTAGCTCCAGAAAAATACTATACCAACTCAAGGCAAATTCATTTTAGATTTTCATATGAAAGTCTTTTAATAATTAAAGAGACTATTGCGCAAAACGAATCAATCAATGTCAACTCTTTTACTTTCTCTAAATGTTAACTTCAAGCATTTCAAATTGTAACGATTTTAAAACAGTTGTGTGGTGAAAGTAGTGAAACGTATTATATATCTATATACTCCACAAGGAGTAGCCGACTGCCATACGCTTGACTAGGCTACACTTCTCACTTGTAGAAAATGTCACACTGCGTATCTTGTCTGTTAATTTCTCTGTGATTTGGATATGTGTGTTTATTAAAACCATCAGACTCTAGAACCATGAATACAGTACGACTGATTTTAAATGGATTGTAACAATATTTTTCGATATTCCGATTCATCGTTTTTGAGGAAATATAATTTTAGAATTTTGTTGAAATTTACGTTAAATAAAGTTTACATTTTTATAAGAAGGTCTTTTAATAATTAAAGAGACTGTTGAGCAATACAGGTAATTCAATCAATGACAATTAATTGCTTTACTTTCTCTTAGAGTTAACTTAAAGCATTTCAAATTGTCGTGATTTTGAAACAGTTGAGAAGTAAAAGTAGGGAAAACTATCGATTATACAGGGTGTTCATAAAGTCCCTTTAACTCCATTTATTATTTTTCTTATTGAAAATAAGTTAACAAAACTTTTTATACATCTTGTGTTGCATAACAGAACCAATTTTTGACATATCTAAACCTTTATGATTTTGGGGGGCTTGACAATTTCAAATATAAAGTTAAGTGATGTAGTACACCATTGAAAAGCTTATTAAAAGAGAAATACAATGGCGCAAACTAGAGCTTAGAATCTTACTTCGTTTCAAAGTAATGGATAATCAAAGTTTTAGAAAACGATATTATCATAACATCAAAGCAGGTTATTAATTTGTTGTTATTAGGAATAAGTAGGTTGTATGTTTTTTTTTCCAAAACTTTGACTGTTCATACTTTGAAACGAAGTAAGATATAAAGCTCTAGTTTGCGCCATTGCGTTTTTTCTTTTAATAAGCTTTTCAATTATGTATTACATGACCTACCTTTAAATTTGAAATTTTTAGCCCCCCTTACCTCCCTAAGTCCCCCAAAATTATAGAGGGTCAGATATGTGAAAAAATTTGTCCTGTTATGCAACACAAGATATTTACAAAGTTTTGTTAACTTATTTTCAGTAACAAAAATAATGAGGGGGTTAAAGGAACTTTATGAACATTCTGTAAATATAGGTTAGCTAGTAAAAAATCTAAGCTGTCCTAAAATATAGGTGCTTATGTGAAAGTATAGATTCGTTTTCTGCCGGGAAATAATGTTTCAATATCAAGATATAACTCCAGGACGAATAGAGATATCAATGCAACATTTTACAGAACCATAACATTTATTTGTAGATCAAAAATTTGTGTAGGCCTACATTTTCCACACAATCGGTTTACAAAACAAATGAAACTTTTAGATCTTTTGTTGTAAATCAAAAGATAATCGATCTATCAGTACAAAACCACAGTTGATTGATGCCCCTGTTTGGCTATAAGCTCTCTATAAGGGCACAAATGGCATAATTTTAATTTTGATAAATCTAAAACACTTGCTAATTTTTACTAGTAGCCTATTGTTTCTTTTTTTTAGTCGGAAAAGTTTCTATTTAACTAATTAGCCAGGATTTTTTTTAAATTTGAAGTTAGTTCACGCACAAATTATTAGGCATAAACTAAATTGTAAACATCTTAGAAATTTAAACTTATTTTTGTCGAACTTTCTGTATTATAATTCAGGAAGCACACTTCCCTCGTCAGAAGTATTTATTCTTCAAATAATACTTGGTAATAAATAGCTACTATTGACCTACCACGGCAATTAGCAGAAGTTCACACCTACATGGTAATGTCAAAACCAATGTTTGCCCAGAGAAGATGCAATTTTACTTTGCATTCTTCAATCCGTGGCCTGAACGTTTCCAAACACAGTAAACGTGAAGTTTCTGTTGTCTTTAAAGGTTTGACAAAAAATAAATATACTCTCCTTTCTTTAACATGTGTTATCTTTTCATTTGTATAATAGACTTAATTGATCTCTAAGCGTAGGTGAGATATTGGTAACACTGACCTTCAGATGTTTGAATCGATCTCGCAGTCGATTATTAATGTATCGATTGAAACGACATAACGTCCAAACTTAAACTTTTCCACAGAGTAAATCTAAAACGGCTAATTTATTTCTGAAGAAAATTATATCTTTTTATTTAATATATAAATATATTTTGTGGTGGAATTTTTCAGATATTACCCAGCTTAGTGTTTTGGTTTATCTTCAAAGGTTTAGCCAGCCTAAGACATAATTCCAAATAGTGGGTTTTAACAAAACCTTTCGCAATTTCAATTAATGCTTACCCGTATTTTGAAAATTACGAATTTTGAATTGTAGCTCATTTTATCGGGTCAACAATTCTTAGAAAATCAATAAAGATTTCATAAAATCGTACAAGTAGTTTTTTTTAGTAAAGTATTAAACAAACGTTTACTCATACTAACTGTTCACCTCTAATATCTAAATATATAATTTCCTGGGAAATAAAATTGCATATAAACTGTGCACTTACTGTGTATTTATTACAGTAGTTTGAGTAAAAAATACAGAAATTTGCCAGAAAATTTAAGCATATAAATAGTAAAATAACAAAATGCTGAAAATTTGAAATATTTTCCATTTAAAATGCATGTAATATTTTACTGTAATAACAACCATAAACTTGGCATTGTCTCAGTGACAACTCCATTAAAGACTGATTTCGCTCTCATTTTGGAAAAGCATGATCAAATATAGCTTGTTACCCGGACGACAATTCTTACCACACCAGTTAAAGTTTCATCTAAATCGTGCTAGTCGTTTTTGAGTTAAATATAAACAAAAATGTTGACTCTTTATGATCTGTATATCAATGTTGGTTTGGGTGTAACGTAATTTTCAGCCACCTGTAATGCGACAGAGAGGCATAACAATAACGGCTACAGCAATTAGTCACATTATCGCTAATTACTTTGTTACTAATCAAGGTCGGCTTGTTAAAGGATAATCAAAATAATTACAGAACGTTTGCCAGGAGCTTAAGTCGGAAAGAAACAGTGGTGCCAACCTTGATAAACTTCCTGGTAGACTACAGTTGGCATTGCTTTAATATCGCGGTCATCTGTCTAAAGTCTAAAGAGTAAAATTTAAGTATTAGCACTGATCATTTAATATCTAGGAATAAGTGCTTTTAAAAGGATAAGTAATATCTGATACTATTATTGTTTAGTATCTGCTACAAGTATCTGATTTGGTTTATTGAAAACAAAACTGTTTAATATAAGGTAACTAACCCAATGTGAAACAAAATTAGTTATACTGTAACCAAATTTTGGTAAAACATCTATACTATTATATAAAGGTATAAACATTGTCTGCATAATTGTTTGTGCTGGTGTTCAGTGAGACAAATGACCGTAACTATTTGACAAATTTAATTGTATACGGATAATTTGTATACACTGATTAGGAACAGTAGGTATATTATGCAAGTTTAGTGCTAAACAAATATAAAATAAACGTCATTTACCGGAAGTTATGTGGCTTACCCTTGCTCCCTTCGCACTCCAACCATTGTTTTAGCTTTCTCCACAAACAATGGAGACAATAATAACAATTTTTATTTAATAATTTCGAGAGAAGTTATTGTGAAATAATATTTTACATTGTTTAATAATTTTATTGTTTGTTTAAAAGAGTAAGATTATTATTGTAAGATGGTGAATAATATTAAATGTATAAATCAAAGTATTACGTTTATAATACAACAGATGTAACAAAAAAAACAAAACAAGTTGGACTTAGTTCTACTACTAAACAACAACTTAACCTAAAAATTGGCAATACAAATTGTTATAAGTACTAGTGGACCCGGCAACGCTTCGCTATTGCTCGATTTAATTTAAAGGGTAGTTATTCCATTTCATTACATTGGCTTAAGTAATCGAATTGCAAAGTGGTTTTAATGTCACTTAAGAATATACTACACAAATTTAGATTTAGATGTTGTAAACCTTTGTAGATATACAGTAAACCTTTTGTTTGCGTTTACATAATCTAAAAAAAATTGGTAGTTGTGAAGAATTGTAAAAAATCTGATTCTAATAATAATTATCCCAATTGGTGTTTTGGTTCATTGTAGGGCTAACCTAAAATTATGTTCAGTTTTTGATCCAAAACATCTGTTTTATATATAATAGGTATGTAACAACCAATGTTTGTATTGAATTAAAACATAGTAAGCATTTTTCGTTGATTTTTGTTTGTGTTTGTTTTTAGTTTGTCAATGTAACCTCAAAACTGCAATACTCTTCAAATTTGTTAAGTAATGTTGCTATGGTAATGAATGTAAACAAACATGACGTGTTGCTATGCTTTTTATTCGAACAGCTGTTTTTGTGCTCCTGATAAAATCAAAAGAAATCTTTCTTTCATAAGATTAACATTGAAACTTTGAAGTCCAGTGGGACACAGCCCTAATGTCCTAGGACTTCGGTAAATGGCCTAAAACCTTCCCAGGGTTAACCTGTGTTACTATGCAAAATTTTAAAGCAATCGGATGGACGGTTTGGTAACGCATAAAGGACAAACAGAAGACAGACATACATTGGATTTTATATACTGTATATTATAGATAAAATCAGTTGTTAGTGGTAATTACAGTGAGAGGTAGAACTTAAGATGACTTGGGTAAACAGCTGATTATTGTAATAACGCTGATCGTCTTAAATCATCTGATTTTAAATGCACAACTACAATTTTTGTTTAGCCCTAAACTCTAAACATTCTATTAAATTATTTGTAAATTTCAATATTTTGTCCACCAATTAAAGTTGCCACTCCTATAATTGTGTTGCTAAGCTTTTGATTCAAATCAGCTGTTTTATATGCTATAGGGCTGGGAGTGGACCTCCGTTTTTTGACAATTTCCAACAGTTAAAATCAATATTTTGCAAAACAATTTCTTAGTGCTTGTCTTAGTAATATGAAGGTACTTTAAAAATTTTAAGCCCTACTTTTGGCTGTACGTTGATTAGTATGAATCAGTCGGTTAATCAGGACTTATATATACAAATAATACATTAGGCAGTGTGTGAACAGATTTCAAATAATTTTACTTATTAGTTCAAGTTAAACATGGTATTATTTCTCAAATTTACTCAAATAATTGTAATATCAGTAATGTTTAAAATAAGGTTAAAATCAAATTACAATTTTGTTTTCACAATAGTATTAATATTGTAGCGAAATATTTTTTTAAATAAATTTCGGAAGTAAATAAATCCAGAAAACGATTTTTCCGGTCTAATTCTTCATATTACAACATCGTCGTCATGTTTGATATTTTTACTTTTTTGTAAAGATCCCGTTATACGCTTATTTTCTTCGAAAACACAATTTTTTTAAACTATTTTAACCCCCATAACTATTAATCCAAAGTCACGAACAAAAGAGATGCTCAAGTCTTAAAATATAGGTGATGTGATAAACTACAATTTCCGAAAATTTTATACAAATTTTATTTACGATTTTTTTATTAAAAATGTTCTGTTTAGATCCCACTACTTTCCTTTTAAACCCCCTAAACCTTGGGGATGCCGGAAGATGTGAGTGTTTACTTCAGTCTTTTTCTAAAAAAGAATCTGTGTACCAAATTTTTAGTTTCTAGCATGACTTGGAACTTTTTTTGCGTCTTTTTCTTATTTTTTCCATAACACGAAATCTAAAGCCCTTAAAATATCGTATGTAGTCTTAAATAAAAGGTACTTTCTTAAGCTACAACTTCTCCATTTAATGTTTATTTAAAAAGCCCATAGTTTACCCACTAAAGCACAAAAACTGTTTTTTTACCCTTTTGAACCCCCCCACCCCCCAACCCCTTTGCGGAGGGTAGAAATTGGTAGAATTTGTTCTACAGTGTTTATGACAAAAAGAACCTGTGAGAAAAAGATGAACCTGGATGAAGAAAAGATTCTAAGAAAAGTCTTATTTTGGATCAAATTACCCTTACTACTTGTCCTGATTTAATTGAAAGATATTGTAGCATTTATAGTAAGTACAAAGAGTAATTTCGTTATCCGACAAAGAATCGAGCCCTAAGGGGAGTCTACTGTTACTTTCTATATCGTTGAAAAGACAAATCCAACTATGTCTATTACTGTTTCTATTTCTAGCTAATTCCATACAAAGTTTTCAAGCTGCAGTCAGGGTTATTATCGCACTAATAATTATTGTTAGCTTAATCATTTCGTTTAATGGATTAACTATGGACGAGTTTTTATCTTAGAATTCTCAGAATATTACAAAGAACTTATTTCACTTATTTTGTAAAAAATGAATTTTATATGTTGTTATAAAAATAATTACTAGAAAGATAAATTTTTTTAAACAATCCGATTGTTAAGTAATTGAGACAAATATTCCATTAAAAACAAAACAAAACTGTAATCACATGTTCCAAACGAGCCATTGATGGTAATTGAAAAAAACCCCCAATTGGTAAAATTGTGTTAGTCCCATCTTATCAGAGTTAGAGAATTACGAAACCATAAAACATGGCACAATATATTTTTGACAAAGTTATTTAACGTTATAAAACCGTATATACGTAAACCGTTAAAAAGTGTACGTATATCCTTCAACTGAATTACTTTAAAGGTGAACCGGTATTTAAATTTTAAATGGTTTTGTTGAGAGATTCCTGCTCTGTATTACTTAGATGTGAATGATTGAAATAAAAATATCATAATGACCAAGGACAGGGCTGGCTAGTTGACATTATAAATAGCGCCTTGTATTCTTAAAGTTTAAAGGTTGGACACAAACTCATTTATATTATTTTCACATACTTTGCAAATTTAAAACAAAGTTGTAGGTAAATTTGTAGCAAATAAAGTGCATTTGTTCCAGAAATTACAATTGTTCCAAGTGAATGTTTACAACTTAAAGGGGTTTTCTACAAGCTTAATACAACTATATTATAACGTTTAAAAAGTACAAGTTTGTAATATTCTTTGTAATATGGACTTACAAATTTACAGTGTTTAAAAATTAGGTTCAATGCGTATTTTGTAAATTTGTAACGCCATTTTTATTGTTTTGAAGTAACGTCATTGATTTTTAAACCCAAATTCAATAGCGTCACTAAAGTTAGAAATATGTAGTATTAAACAAACAATAAAAACCTGACTATGTTTTAGTTTAATAATTTGTAATAAGATCTTGGGCCAAAGTGCATTTTTTAGGTCACAAACATGGTGGGTATTTCATTAATTCGTTAAATAGATCTCGATAATGTTAGAACATCATAGACCTAAACTAAATTCTTTTTTAACATTGTCTAATCAGACTCCTTCATTCAATGTAATTTGTTATTAATATTTTAGAAAAAGTTAAGTGAACGTTAGATTGATAAACTGTATATATTTAGATAATTTATTTACAATATTTTATATTGTAGTAGGAATATTGACTTCAGTTGGACCATTAGGTTTAAAACTAACAGCAAGAATTAACTTGGCAACCGATTTTTTTCTAAACAGATTGACTTATACCAATCGATTTTTTTCAGCTATACTATTTATTAGTTAACATATTATCTAAATGCTATTTTTAAATTAAGTAAATTTTTCCGCTATGCATTTCCTAGCAAGGGCTATTTTAACAAGTGCGAAAACATTGACCAATATCTGGTTTCGAATGATGATGATGGAAACAGAGCTTCAAAACCGCGGTAGCCTTTACAAGGTGTGTAAAAAATAGACCACGAGACGGTAAACTATAAGTATAATATTCTTTTCATATATTCTGTTGGCACAACAGTAACACGTAGGGCTAAAGGTTACCCGGTTAAAGGCAATGGGTTCGAATTCCATTGCTGGACCATGTTTTTTCAGTTACAATTTAGTTAAATTATCTGAAACTAAATTATAAAGGAAATTTCTAGAACGCGAATGCCATTCAGGAAAATTTAAATATACCAGTGAAAGTTTTTTCCAATTAGATTCAGTAAATTCTGAAATTTCTCCGAACATCCAAACACATAAACATACACACAAAGTTTAACTTTTTTAATATTATCATAGAGAAAACCAAACATAATATTTCACAAAAAGCGTTGTTCTTCACACGAGGTGCAACTATCAAATTTTAAAACTAAATCTACAGCGTATAACTTAGTAAGCATTGCGCTAAATACATGCCTTATACTAGGTAGGCCTACTTCTTAGTTGAAGATCAGATGTCACGACTTGTATAATAAGAGGATGGTGACTTTGTTATTGAAACATGTTTGAAAAAATAAACATATTTTGTGAGAATTATTGTTTTTTGTTTTTACTATCAATAAAGACAACCCCTTCTTACTTGTAGAACTCTATTATAATTTGCAAGCTTAAATACTATGAACTAGTTTTTAGTTATCCTGCACAAAATATTAATTAAAATATTTTTGTGTGTCACTAGTCATCTCAGCGACATGAAAGTTATGTATTTGACACTTATAACAGTCATTTTCGATTGTTTTTAAGTACTATAACAATAAAAAAGGGTTTTCTCCAATCCATCCCTAGTGGTGCTACGTACCCCCAAAACATTCCCATGTTAACTATATGTGTACCAAGTTTGATTTAAAGTAGCCGATACATTGTAGCTGGAATAATATACGCGTCCATGCATACATCCTTTTTGAAGTGATAACTTCTATTGGCCCGTTGGGCACTTTCGACTTGGCTATGTTTTCGAAATCTCGCGTCACGCCAGATTTCTCGCGAGATCTTGCATCACGCCAGATTTCCCGCGAGATCTTGCATCACGCCAGATTTCCCGCGAGATCTCGCATCACGCCAGATTTCTCGCGAGATCTCGCGTCACGCTTTTGTTTAGACACAAGTCAGATCGTGGAGAGGGAATATTATTAATACATTATTTACATTTATTAGCATAGCAATCAAATTAACACATAAGAATTAGTTAATATAATATAACAGCTGATTTCGCCCATCATCTGTAATTCTTAAACAAAACCCAGCGTAGATTATATTTTGGGGTTA
This sequence comes from Philaenus spumarius, assembly GCA_018207615.1. Classification (NCBI taxonomy): domain Eukaryota; kingdom Metazoa; phylum Arthropoda; class Insecta; order Hemiptera; family Aphrophoridae; genus Philaenus; species Philaenus spumarius. Next base: position 130,229 of record JAGFPH010002715.1, on the reverse strand, counting down.
TGTTTACAACTTCAACCATTAAAATTTCTTGTGATGTTAATTTTCTTATATATTAGTTATACAACTAATGTAGGCTTCTATAACTATAAGTTATATGGGCTTCTACACGTTATAAGATTTGCTTTGGGGTTATAAACTGTATATAAAACTAACCTTTGATCATCAATATATTCGTTTATACAAATTTAAAGAAGGATACCTACTGTTTAACTTCGCAAACATTCGTACATCTTTGTATAACATATTTGATTATTAATTTCTTTACTGTAATATTAACAACTTCTAAATCATTTGATCTATCAATATGAAATAAAAGGTAACTAAAAGATAATATTTTTACCTTTCTTTAAATATATAATAACGGATATAAATAAACAATTTGAACAAATAGGCCTACAGTTTTATAATCCTTATAATTGTACACATTTACCGAGTTAAAAATCCCCGTAGTCATAGAAGTTATCACTTCCAACGTGTGGTCTTAAGCACACCCAGTTATTACTTTCTCCACCCTATACGTAGTATATGGAGAAAGTATTGTTTTCGTAAAAATGTTCGAATTTGAATTTTCAGTTGAATTATCTGTTTTGGTGCTCCCAGAACCCCAAAAAATTGTTTAGTGCAATTATCTGTGTTGGTGCTCCCTGAACCCAAAAATATTTTTAGTGGAATTTTTTGTTTTGGTGCTCCCTGAACCCAAAAAAGTGTTTTTAACGTGGTGTCTGTCTGTCAGTGTGTCAGTATGTATACACGACCAGAGGGGACACTATTGGTCCGATTTTCATGAAATTTGGTATGTAGGTACTAAACCCTAATATCTCCAGGCGTTTTTTTCATTTTTTGGAATTTTTAATTTTTAAGGGTAATTTACCCCTAAAAACCAATAAAAAACGACAAAAATGCAAATTTCTCAAAAACGGCTCTAACGATTTTGATCAAATTTTCAGTATTTATAGTGCTTAAGATGCCAAACAAAATGACACCACCCGCTTTTATCAAAACTTCGGCGTTTCATAATTATGGGGAAATGTTAAAAAATAAACAAGTTTATGTTGTCAATCTAGCATCACGGCGACGGCCGCACGAGGTAGCTACACGGTAGCGAGGACGGCCAGTAATTCAAAGGTCGCGCGATCGAATCCCGCCTGGAACAATAACCTTTTTTATACGATTGACGTAGGTAGAATATTATTTTTTGTTTTGTTCTAAAAAGTAGTAAATAAAATGATTAAAAACAATATTATTTTGACTACAGTAAGTTGGGAGAAAGTTTGTGTCAGTTAACTGATACCGTTTATTTTTATTTATATTTATTACTACGATAAAAAAGCGGTTTGTTATGAAAAATAATTAATTGATTCTATTTGCTAAGTCGGTTGCTATGGTATGCTAACTAAAGCAAATGCTTTCAAGAAACGAGTGTTGGTTCAGTAGCATTCATGGTATTATTATCTCTGGTAGCTTTTGATCCAAATCAGCTGTTTTATTTATAATTAACTAGTGGACCCAGCAATGCTTCGCTATTGCTTGATTTAATTTAAAAGGTAGTTATTCTATTTCATTACATGACTTAAGTAATCGAATTGCAAAATGGTTTTTATGCCACTTAAGAATATACTACACAAAATTAGATTTATAGTTTTTAAACCTTTATAGATAATACAGTAAACCTTTTGTTTGCTTTTACCTAATCTAAAAAAAAAAACTGACAGTTAGTTTTGTTGTGAAGAACTGTAAAAAACCTGATTCTAAATTGGTTGCAAATAAACGTATTTTGGTTCATTGTAGGCCTAACCTAAAACCATGTTCAGTTTTTGATCCAACACAACTGTTTTATATATATTATGTAACAACCAATGTTTGGATTGAATTGAAATATAGTAAGTATTTTTAGTTGATTTTTGTTTTTGTTTGCTATAAGTTGGTCAATCTAACCTAAAAAAGCTGTTGGTTTTGAAGAATAATAAACTGATTATAAATGCTGAGTAAAGTTGCTATGGTAATGAATCTAAACAAACATTACGTGTGGCTAAGCGTTTCATACGAACAGCTGTTTTTGTGCACTATGGTCTTGAGTCCATACAAAAAAAAAAGCTGTTTAGTTTTTCCAAATTTGAAACTTTTTCAAGAAACTTTTAAAAATTTTCTTTATATAAAAAACCTAGTTTGGACGATTACGAACATTTTAAAACAAAAAATAGCCAAATTCGTTCAGTCGTTCGCAAGTGATGCGCTTACAAAGGAACAGCAATTCATTTTTATTATATAGATAACAAAAGATGTTTTCTTTATAATACAGTAAGCATGTTTTGTTTGTCTTTGCTTTTATTTTGTTACGACCTAAAAAAGCAATTGTATGTGAAAAATATTTAACTGATTCTAAATTGGCTAAGTTGGTCACTATTGCATTGAATGTAAATGCATTCAACACATGTGTTTTGGTTCAGTATAATAGGTCTAACCTAAAACTGTATTGTTAAGTTATTGATCTGAATCAGCTATTTTATCTGATATAATAGGGCTGAAAGTGGATCTCCGTAATGTCACCATTGTTAGCTTAAAACTAAAAATTCAGCAAAATCATTTCTTAGTGAGTGTATAAGAATGACTTACCTTAACATTTTCGTATTTTTATTTTAAGGCAAGTAGTTTTTGATCTATGTTTATGCTTTGTCAGTCAGTTAGTCAATTAGGACTAAACCACTTATGTATGTAGATAGATAGTAACGGCAATTATTTTCGTAGTTAAATGTTAACGAGACTACACCACCGACACGAGCGATCTCTATACAGACTACACAGCACTACTCAGCCCTGACACGAATAAAGCCTGACTCACGTACCTGACTGTAAGACTAGATGACAGTTTTTATACAGTATGAACAAATCATATAATACCGTGTTGTGCATTATAATTATATGCTCCATTTACTGTGCTTCATTAAATCAGCCAAGCAAAAAATGTATAGTTTAAAAGACGCTATCGGTTTAATTTCCTATCCTTAGACAAAATTTGGTGATCACAATATTGTAATAAAATCTGTTGCACCATCTTTCCTGGTGTAGATTAATTACATTATTTTTAATTAGCGGTCATACCAGGCTTCTACTACGTTAAAAATAAGGACATATTCTCACTATGGTCTAGTAAATCAGTAATTTGTGAATATTGGATGTATTTTTATTAAACAAAAATATTCGCCTACTATTTTGTGGTTAATGGCACGGTACCTTCTAAACTATATTTTTAAAGTTCAGGGTGGAAGGAAAGTAATGTAAAAAAACTGATCGATAGTAGACTTAATTTGTATCCATTTTTTTCAAAATACGAAGATAGTTCTCGGTTTTTTTTGATGAATCTTATGTCTTGAAATTTGTTTTCTCGGTTATTTTTCTTGACTCTTTTGATGCAGTTTTTCTGATTTATTTCAGTAAATCAAAACACTTATTCTTGATAAGTAAACGTATTTCTAACTTTTATCTCATCTTTGACAAGAAATCTACATTAGACGATGGAATTAGTTTCTAGATATAAAATAGATTTAAAAAAACTACGCGAAAGTTGCTGTATTTCTGAACAGGATAAAGAAATGATGGGGTCCAATTGCTTTGTTGCTAACTAGCAACCTTACTTTCTTTCCACTATTTATACCATTGTTATTTATACGTGTAAATTGTTATATTTTTTATAGTTAACAAGCATATATTTCTCAATGATTCCAAGATCATATCCAACAGACCAGGTCTCTCAGAAGATGATGGTCAACACTTTATTAAAAGTTTATCCTTAATCCGATTAGTCCAACTTGGTTGCTAATCATGTCTTTAAAAATGGTGGCTTAAATATGTATAAGATTGTATAAGAAATAAACATACTTAATTGCTAGTTTTACTAGCGAAAATAACAGAAAACCACACACATATGTTAACCGGGTTTTTACCTTCAGAAAGCAAAATACGAATCACTGCACGCTAATTCAACTAATTCCAGAACTTGTTAAACTGCAAATTGAGGTTATAAACAGAAAATCCTAATAGATCAGGGATGCCACCTTGCAGTTCTCAAACTATCATACTCCTCATAGCAACTGTTTTCCCTATTCAGATATTGCAAGACTTGGGAAAGTAGCAAGTGTTTACACCCCGGAGGGTATAGCTACTTACAATAACAATAGTACCTATAACATTTCTCGAACATAACTTCGTTACAAATCAGACTAGACCAGCTAATGGAAGATTTCTCATCTAGTGTATTTATTTGCCATATTCCCAAAAAGGTGATACTCCTAGCTAAGGTGGTCAGGTGCTTAGCCAACCCACTGCCCACAGCATCCTGTGACGTCACAAGGTTAGAAGCCATTATTAGTAGTAACGCCTTCAAAGTGTCACTTGTTGTTACCAAACACTACACAGATGCGTCTTTACATTGTGGCTCCGCTGTACCGCCTCGTAGTAAACGTAAATACGATTACCGATATTAGTTTTCATTTCAGCTTTATTACTTAAGGCTTGTTTTAAAGTTCACTTGAATGTGGAAGTTTTACTTTTTTTTCTCGTAGAGTAATTTTATAATTGTTTAAAATTATTTATTTCTTGATATTAGTAAAATTTTAAGGAGTTTCTAGGCTTTAATATTTAAGTTTTGAGTAGATTTGAATAAAAACATAAAATTAACGTTTTCTCAATAAAATTTAACGGAAAAACTAACTCATTTAACAAAGATATTAAAAACATATGACAGTTGTGTTGTTAAAGGCAGTAATTTTTATTCAGTTGGCATTGGCAATTAATAGTTTTTTTTTCATTTAATTTTGGTTTAACTCATCTTTTGTATCAGATGTGTGATCCAATTGACGTAATTTATTCAATTTATAAAACAACCATCCATGTCTGGCGAAGACTGTTTAAAACATTACAATTAATAGTTTCATGTTAATCAAATTGTGTGAAATCGTTACAAACTAACTAAAAGATTATCTTCTAAAACAAACCCTTAGTTTCAATAAAAGTAAAAGTGTTTCCCAAGTTTTCATTTTTCTAATCACTGTTCTCATTTTGATACAACCATTATGAAACGTAGCCCATGTTAACCAGAATACAATGTTCAAAAGTCAGTAAAGTTTCATAAAAATGGGACAGTAGTTTTTGACTAAACTCATAATAAATTATGCATATATTTTCCCTGTATAATATTATTTTTAATGTAGGATAGGTATGAAAGTTTGTGGTATTTATGTTACTCAAAATTTAATAAATTATATTAAATAGTATTAATGACTAAAAATTACAAATTATCATTTGGTTTGTACAGAAAATTCTGAAAAATTCATCCCGTCTGTCGGATGAAAAAAATGACGGAAAACAAATAATCTAACGTTATGATATGCAATGAAATCAGGGTAATTTTAAGTAAAAAATACGATATATTTATATGTATATATATGAAAGTCTATTGGCATAATATGCGTATGCGAAAAAATGTGGAAATAGTGTAAAAAAAGTCAAAATCCCTCAAGTGACGGAAAATGGTATAAACAATAACGTAAAAGATCTTTTATCAGACGGACAGACTTCATTTCTGTACTTTGCTTTAATAATTGATGAACTAAACAGAAGATGATTGTTGAGTGGTGTGAGTGATAAGTTGAGTAATATTTTAGTGTCTTTGACATAACATCAAATTGATAAATTAATAGATTTTATTAATATAACTATAAAAGGTGAAATTATTTTAGTTTGTAATTGCACCTGTCAAGAAAATAAAATAATATTTAAGTTCTACTCATTTACTTAACTAAAATAATGTATAATAATACTATATTTACTTAACTAAAATAATGTATAATAATACTATATTCCATCAAAATATTTAGGGAAGGAAAGTTGTTTATAAAGAAAAAATAAACAAATTCACTTAACAGCTGTTCTTGATTTTTCAATGTTGATGTTATATTTACTCCAATAATTAAAACAAATACGCGACCTCCTACGCCGATCTAACATTATACACTTATAAAACGAATAAATTAGTTAAAATCTATAGGCCCATTTATCAATACAAAATTATTAAGAATCCAGCATATTGCAACCACCACCTTAGAAACACAGATACACAGCACAGATACGGAATGCCTCAAGGTTATTTACTTGCACTCACCTTGTTCTCGCGACGCAGGTTCTTGCAAGACTGAAGTATGGACAGTGGTTTTGCCTTGGCCGGGCTTTGCGATCACTTCGGCATACACTACAGTGGGCGTTGCGCTCCGCACTTCTTCAAATTTGAAAGGAGTCGCTTCTATAATCGGTGACAATTGTTTTTTCTTTCGGCTCCGCGGTATCTTCTCCGGTTCCAGAACGACTTGGTGTTTCTTCTCTTTGGGTTTTTTATTCCTGATTCTGTCCAAGGTAGCGAATATGGAGTTCCTTTCTTTTTTTTCGACGCGTTTTCCTACGTCGCTAATGCTCCTTTCTATTTTCTTACGTTGGCGAACTTCGGGGGAAGAGTCTCGGGCACGATCGGGTGAGCTGGAGGATGTTCGGAGGAGAGGGTCGGGGTTGGAGTTGCGACGTTTTAGGTTGAATTTTGCGTTTTCTTTGAACGGAGGCGGTTTTTTCTTTCGCCGTTCTAAGGAGTTGAATATGGATGATGCTGGGGGAGGTCCTGAAATCAAAGAAATAGCAATATTTAGGAACATTTCGTATGGAAAACAAAACTATAGTGCTAAGTGCAAACAAAATAATTTGAACAAAATCTAGCTGTAAAAAGAATATTATGAGGCATCTAAAATTAAATTCCAATTATTTAGTGTTTGTGTGGGTGTACGAGGAGAGAATAGCGTACAGTTGTATATCGTACTATAGTTGTTTCTAAAATCCTTGACTTGTGTTTAAACTTTATGCTTATTGTTTCAATGTATCTCTAATGGTATAGCACAAAATAAAAGCTGCCTAAGCACCAGTTTTCCTCAACTTTTTTACAATTGAAATAAAATTGTAATACTGTACCTACATTTATTCTGATTACTATTTTGGTTTATCTTTTAGAATTTTATCAGTCAAAGAACCATAAAATAATTTTAAAAACTTATCAATTTCTCCATTAGTTCTCAGATTAATTTCTAAAAACAGTCTATAACGAATGAACAATTTATGGGCAGAATCGTAATAAACAAACGAACCTAATAATATAGTAAAAATGTCCACAGTGAGTCCTAACTACACATCTTTTAAAAACTAACCAAATTTTAAAGTAAACAAACTCTTTAGAGTACTAACTTCGTTACAAACTTTCCAAGACATTATGATAATTTCTGTAATTGCATCGTCCCAAATAATGAGCTTCAAACACACACACACAAGAGAGAGAGTTGACTAGCAAAATATGCATGAGTATGCAAATAGGGTTTCTCTCTTGTACTAACGAGATACTAATATTGTCTACTCACTTCAGCAACCATTCATGTATTGCCTAATACAAAATACAGCTAAATTAAGTTCTTCGAACTTGACAAAAAACTGGTATTCCTCAGCTGTCTTATCTATTCTAATGTTGTAAAGAGATAAACTGTGTATGCATTTTTGTTTCTGTGCCCTTGTTTGGGATATTGTAATAAATTACTGAGCCTTATTGTCTCCAACGAAGACAAACTAACACTGCCTACTAGATAGAGAATTCGATTTAATTTCACTCTATGTGAAGTGCAAGTTAGTCCAATAACTATTAGCTTCAATATATTGATTTTACGAATCGTCTCACTGCGAGACGATAACATTCCACAAGAGGGTCAAATCGTCTCATAGCGAGACAATAGTACTTCGAAGGTTTTAATAAATCGATTTAATATTATTTACCAACTTTGTTTTGCTTTTATAATTATTCCTAAACGTTTTATTTAAAAGAAGTTAAAAATTATGTTTGTGGAGACTGTAAAGAGTAGAGTGCGAATGGATCTCCTTTAGATATCTATTGTAATTCCAACACGTGTCTGCTGTTTGACCAATATTCAATACAATTTACAGAATAGTTTACATTTTCCAAAATTTTGAAAAAACGATCATATTAAAAATTAAATAAATATTAAGTATTTATCAACACAAATGTTTGAAGGACTGCTTTTGTTTGAATATAGGTAGAATGACATTTTTCGAGTTCAATTTATTTTGACACCAATTTCGAAACTTATTTTAAAATAACAACCATAGAATTTTTTACTGTCGCGGCATGTCTGTTTGTCATTGCTTGGCGGGAGCAGTGACAGCAAAGTTGGTAAGGAGGTGTTTCTTGGAAGTTCGGATTGTCATACGTTTGCATCTGGCTGTTGACATATAATGTTTTCCCTTCCTTACGTTATTCCTTTCGGCGAACTTCATCTCCGGGAAAATCTGAAGCAACTACGGAATCCCACTTTGGCGCTTGTTCGATAAGCACTTGTCGGATTCTTTGTTAGACCTGAAGAAAGTAATCACGGAACGCGTTATGTTTGAAATAGGCGAGCTCGATTTTCTTTTTCTCTTATTTTAACAATCGCGGCTCTAAATGAATTGAAAACTCTTTTAATAGGATATATGAAACCTATAATTAATTGTGTGATTTTGAATGAAAAATCAATTCAGAATGTTGTTAATAATGATATTGAAGGACTGTGTCACTCATTTTACTCGATACGACGATCTTTCTTTTCTTTGCGACCAAGATTTTCTTCTCCCGAGAATATTTCCTACTAACCTTAGTGCGCATGCGTCGCGGCATATCACGGAACGCGGTAGCGTTCCATGCGTCATTTAAATATTTTGCCTTTAAGGATTGATACAATAATGTTGGAAATAGAGGCATAAAAAATAGATTTTTGCAAAATATAGGATGCATTCAGACTGCAAATATTGATGGCTGCAGGTGTGAAATAATTCGATGTTATGGATATGACAATGTCCATACAGTGGTTTAGTTAGTTAAATTACTCAATTTGGTTAGTTTATACAATGGTGCAATTTGATTAAAGAAACCAAAAAAGTTGCTGCATAAAGTTTTTAGCTACGAAAACTTATAGAAATATAGCAAACTAGGGGCTCTGCCCCTGGACGCTTCGCGTCCCAACCCCGCCTCGGCCTTCGGCCTCAGATGGCTGCTTCGCTTCGCTCGCAGTTGGAAAATTCGCTAAAGAATCTTGTTAATCTTTGGCTCGTTTGTACATAGGTGACCGAGCACAAATCAGCTGTTTTATTTGGCAGCTGACTCAAACTCATTAAACATTATCTCTATAAGATTAACATGGGAAATTTGAACGATTGTTTGGCGGAGCTCCTTCTTAGGTTAATAGCGGCTAAAGGGATGATTGGATCAATCTGACGGAAAATCTCTTCTTTGAAATTTAATTTTCTACAACTTTTGTATTTAAAATTTTTGCTATCTCTTACCGTTTTCTTACTAAATGCGCTCAAAGTGAGAAATTGAAGAAATTGAAAAAATCGAAAAATCTTTCCCACTCAAAAGAGGCTTCCAAAATTTAAAAATGTTAAATTCTGGCAAATTTCCCAAAGGTTTCTCGTCGAGAGCTTTAATTCAAGTATGAGGTCGAGGGGGGTACGATTATGGGAAGTGCCTAATAATTAATGTCAGTGAATCAGTGAAACCGGCTAGCTTTAAAAACGTTGGGCGGAGCTTCCCTTCTCGGATGAATAGTGGCTAAATGGATGATTGGATCTTAAATCTGTTGAAAAATCGTTAGTCTGAAATTAAATTTTCTACAACTTTTGTATTTAACATTTTTTGCTATCTCTTACCGTTTTCTTACAAAACGCGCTCAAAGTGGAAAAATGAAGAAATTGTAAAAATTCAAAAAATATTTCCCGCCTAAAAGGTGCTTCCAAAATTTAAAAAATGTTAAATTATGGCAATTTTCCCAAGAGTTTCTCGTCGAGAGCTTTAATTCAAGTATAAGGTTGAGGGGGGTCCGAATACAGGAAGTGCCTAATAATTAATGTCAGTGAATCAGTGAAATCGGCTAGCTTTAAGAACGTTGGACGGAGCTTCCCTTCTCAGATGAATAGTGGCTAAATGGATGATTGGATCTTAAATCTGATGAAAAATCGTTAGTCTGAAATTAAATTTTCTACAACTTTTGTACTTAACATTTTTTGCTATCTCTTACCGTTTTCTTACAAAACGCGCTCAAAGTGGGAAAATGAAGAAATTGTAAAAATTCTAAAAATCTTTCCCGCCTAAAAGGTGCTTCCAAAATTAAAAAATGTTAAGTTATGGCAATTTTCCCAAGAGTTTCTCGTCGAGAGCTTTAATTCAAGTATGAGGTCGAGGGGGGTACGATTACGGAAAGTGCCAAATAATTAATGTCAATGAATCAGTGTTACCGTCTAGCTTTATATAAGTAGATGTAAAATAACGAAAAAACGTGTAAACTAACACATATTTTCAGATATTATCTATTTTACAATTTACGTAAGTTTACGTTGTAATATAAAAGCAATATCTAATTCCTTAAATTTCCGAGACATTGTCCATTAGTAAATACAAGATTTCGACTTAATATGACAATAATATTTGTACAACTTAGGGCCTACTGAACAATAACAAGTAGTTTGACATCTTTTGTTCTGTAATTGCATCCCCTGTCTCGGTAAGTTCAGCCCACCAAATAAAACAGTTCGAAAAAAACTGAGTCAAAATGAACCTTCCTCGTCGATCATTTTGCTTCAAAATTTATTTTTGTATTATGGTACTTGATATCTTAACCTGTTTATATTTCCGAAGTTTTTTTGCAATAATAAATATTTTTAATAACAGGTTTTATGATTATCTCGTTAAAAATCGGCAAATCATTAGTTTAGCAGAAGCAGCAAAGTAAATTGTTTACAGGTGCAATAGCTTTAAAAATTTGACACAAAAATGTTTACACTAAAATGTACTATTGTGTACTTTAAAAAATATCCGATTCATTTTATTCGAAAGATTAACAGTTTGCATGATAGTTACAAAATATTATTTTTCAAGATGGCGACTGAAACACATTCCCTCAATTCTAATCAACAAATCTTTGTAGGATTGCACCTATTGGTCGCGCTAGATATCTTACGGGATAACCAGGCAAAGGGGAAAGTGCAGGATTAAAGTAAATGCCTAACTAAAATACTGAGTTTCACCATTCTATGTAAACTTAAACACTTTATAAGATTCGAAAATGTTTTCAAATAAATTTATAATAACAAAATATTGTATGGGCATTTGTTCGAGTTAACTGTATATTTAGCTTTAAGTTTTTATTATAATTTTTGTTCTGTTTGAGTAATTTATTCCCACAATTAAGCTCAACGAAGTTTTGTACAGTTTAGATAAAGATGGGCCAAGAAAAGTAAATATTATTATAATCCACATAATATACAATATAAACTGGTAGGTAAAATTTCGTAAGCATTTTTTAAGAGGTGTGCTTTTCCCACTTTAGCCATTTTCAAACGAGAATTAATTAACAATCAAAATTTATATTATAAGATCCTTAGATGTTTTAAAATAATATTAACAACAAATAAATGGTTTTACCCATTTATTATTATAAAAATGTTTCTTTTTCGTTATTTTATCAGTACTTTATTGCGAAACAATTATTAAGGCATTTTTGAAGTAATATTTAAAGAAGGTTTCTATACTATTTTTATTTTTTACTTTATTCGGTAAAGTATGCTATTTTAATAAATGATATCAGGTAAAATTATTTTTTGCATGAATATGTGTAAAATTTAATGGCGATTAAAGTGATATATATTAGTCATTCTTTTAATCATGTTTTTGGGTGTTTCTCAGCTTTGCAAAGTAGACAGTCTGTAAACAAAATGTATAAAGTTCATGTCTGTTATAGTTTTATTGCTATTATTATATTACACTGCTTGAATTAGTTTTTGTTATTTTTATCACTCTCGGTTACAAAATATTTGTTAACATGTTGAAACAAATCCATGCCATCATTAAACACAGTGGTCATTTTAATGTTTTGAAAGTTTGAATTGACTTTACTGCAATCATTGTGAAAGACCACAACACTTCGATGCTGTTTGCATAAGGATAGAACTATTTAAGATGAACACACATTAGATGTTTTATTTAATTACCATACACAATCTAGCTGGTAACTCTAATTGAAGGACCGATATTCCAAGCATCACAAATTGCCTCACCAATGCGTGGTAAATGTTTACTTTGCCTACATAACAATTACCTAATTATTATTTACGTCATACTTGTCCATAAAACGCGTTTATTTCCTACAAACATGTGCATGTTAATTTGCCTAACACCATCTGTTACTAGATTGTTACACAACGGTGATTAGTTCGCCTATCGTCCAGTAGACTGCTCTCAGGTGCCACTGATTTAGTTTGGCGCTATCTTGAGCAACAGAGCAGAAAACCTGATGTTGTTTTAATTTAAAATAGATAATCTGCATCTTCAATTTACCTAAAACTCTCAGAATTAACCAAGCATATTGTATTATTTAGTTTGTAAAAAAATATTGCACAAGGTTTAACTCTATTGAAATTGTACTAAGAGTTTTTAATTTAAAAATTATTTAATTTAAAAAAACCAAGACTTTAAATAGGAAATTTAAATATCTTTGACCCCGTTTGAATAACAAATCATCTTTGACTATCTTAAAACTATCAGTGACCAATTTATAAATAATAACTCACTGCGAAAATGTATGTTTGTTTTATTATGATACCATTTGTATAACCTTTTCAGAGTAGTTTATGCAATTCTTTAAGTATTTGCAAATATAAATTTAATTTGCACATTCGTCTTTAAATAACCAATTTTACAAAGAAAAAGGAAACAGTAAATCATATCTTTATGATTTTTTAATAAATAAATCTGTCAAAGGAAATTTAAATAATTGTATTATTTTGATTTCAGTTCCATTCCACATTTATTATAAACTATATTATTCTTATCATTATTTTCTATTTATAATGTATTTTTGCGTCTAAACTCAGTACAATTTACTACATTGGATTTACTTTCTAATGTTGCAGTTTTGCAAGTATATAATGTTAAATTTGTTATTCTCGAACATCATAACATTTTAGCTTCAGCGTTAGTCTTTATTTGAATTAGTGTTCTGTAATTTTTCTTAACTTTTCCGATAAAATATTGTAATTGTTAACATGTTTAGAAAAACTTAATTGATGATATAAGAAGCATTTTTTAGGACAATTTAATGTTAACAAAACTCTGAAAGAATCCCAACGTCCTCGATGCTTTTGGGATGTATTTAATATCTCTCACCCAAATATGTATTTATATATTCCTCAAACATAAATAGTGTTTTGATAAGTCGGCGCCCATGCTCGGTAGTGTGAAGATGCTCTCGGCGTTTACTAGGTCGGTAGAGAGGCGTGTCGCGGTGAGGAGAAAAAAAAACTAAAGCCAATCCAATATTTTATGAAAAATGTGTTTTCCATACAGTCATTCTCTGCTTAAAATCAGTCACTTCCATAGCATAGATACCATAAGTTCTAGAATTTGAGGTATTTCGGGATTTCAAACGACTTTGGATGCTGAAATTAAATATTGCTACTACATGTTAAAGAACATGGTTGGAATATTTGTTAGGAAAATAATAACAATTGCTTTTGTATTCACTTTACATATTTTATTAGGTATCCTACGTTTTCTTTAATTCTCTCCAGCTCTGCATTTAGGTGTAAACACGCCTTCTTGTAAAATTTTACCACAAATGCTGTTGAAATAAAAGGCGTTCGAAGCTGTACTGTAACTCGTTCAAAATTCAAAATGTTTCTTAAATTATTAATATTATTGATATGAAACTTCTTTAGTCAAAACTGTCTTAATTCGTAGATCACATTTGACAGTTACATGTGTTTAGGCGAATGACTTCAAACATGAACTAATTCAGATTTAAAACCATACCTAAAACTTGATAACATAAAAAACTTAACTAAACGAAACACGAAACCAAAGCAATTAACAACTCATCATAAAGCCTAAAACTATTCAACAAAACGTTAAAACTGATTAACAAGAATACACTTTGAAATTACTGTAAATTATAAGAGAAGATCACAAAACACAAACAAAAACCACAACGAATAAAACTCAAAATGATCGCCAAGGTTTTTCATAACAAAATTTATATAATAAGAATAACAGTAATAATAATAAATCATCTTTCTAAACTCTACATTGACTGTGCAGAGTTAACACATTCCCGACCTCTCTCATAAATCATTAGTTGTCCAGTAATTTTTTATAACTTCCTTATATTGTTTATGGCGGTCATAATGTTTCAGTACATATGCCGCGCGATAATTAACTAGTAAATGGATTGCTGATTTATTTCAAAATTACTTATAAGTAACCACTGTACCAAATTGGTCTTTAAAAAATTACCTATAATGAGAATGCTAGACACAAAACTTAAAATAAGTCAAGTTTAGCGATTATGGAGTGCATATTAGATATTTAGGTATATTGTCTGTGTTGGCCTAATATTCCTGCCGATCGGTATGTTACCTTAAATAATCTACCATAGCATTAATGACTATGATTCGAATTTTCTAATTGTAGTACTACCTATAATAATAATTCCTTTTTAATTCCATACCACCATGAAAATGACATCTCGGAATGGCATATTCAGGTTATTTTTTGTAGCTTTGTAGCAGTTTTGTAGCTTTATTAAATAAAAAGATTTTTTCGTATTCTCGAACTAAAGTAGGTAAAAAATTGAACTTTTTTCTCAATTTGACACAATGATAGTTGTAAGTGTTGAAACATTATAACTTGTTTGAACACATTTCGCCAATCGTTATCTTTAAGGCAAAAATAATATTGCAAGTTCAATTAATTATATTATTACTTCAGGAGTTTAAAATATGAACCGGAGTCCTACCGAAATTCCAACATTAACTGCATTACAGAGTACCTATGTAGGTGAGATAGGCCTAAATACGAGTAACAAGTTTTGAAAGTTCAGCAAATAAACGCTCCACTTCCTAAAACATAAAAAGAACGAGTTCGTCGATAATTCTTCTAAATCTACTTTTGGCTCGTATGAATTAATGCACAATGACTGTTATGGTTAGGTTAGGTTAGGTCCCGTTGTGGCAGTCCCGAGTGGGCGTTGAGGTGGGCAGTACCCAGTGTGGGCCGCTAGACTGTGCTAGTGTAGCCCACTCGGGAGGGACATGAAATCCTCGGTGAAATGTAGCGAAGCTTTTCCAGGAAGCTGTCAAGAGAGATGATTTCTATCGGACGTGGGAAGAAGATGGTCAATATAGATTTGTAGTCATGTGTAGTTAGTCTGACCCTTGTACAGAAATAGTTGAGGAAGGAAATACTGTTTATTTTCCGAAATTCCACTGAGTGCGCTGTTAGAAACTTTTGCAACTAACGGACTGAAAAATTGATTTTTGACGTTGGAAAACTGATGCTCTTTTCACTGAGGAAAACTAAACTGATGTGTTTACTAAATGTTCTAGATAGATATGAATGATTCAGAAGACAATTTCACCAATATAATGCTATTTTTTTAAATGCAGGCCTAAACAAAATAAATTCAAAAAAATCACAGGTTTTCCCAAATCATTCAAAGCCTTGTACGAGAGGAGGGCATACTATTGGTGGTTGCATGTTTTTGATCACCTCAGATCACAGATGTACTCGAACAATGAAACCAGAGCTGAGATACATCAAAGATAAATGACAACAAATCATTCTTAATTCTGCTTGCAGAGGACTATGAGTAATATATAAAACAGTACTACAAAGTGCGGGTTTTAAGTATTCGATTAGACCAGCTTTTAGACTTGGACATTGTTAAAGGCACAAAATACGTTGTTGAGAGCAGCTGACGTTTGAGCTCAAGATCCCGGGTAAAATATTGTTGGTAAGATACATTAAGATATATCGTCGATCAGGGCAAGGATAGATCCAGATGTAGCAAGAATGCCTGCTGGCCTAATAAAAAATAAAAAAACCTTTAGACAAAAAAATATTAATGAGAAAGACCAGCAGGGGGATGGCGTGTCTTCAAATTTAAATCTGAGAAACCTGAAAACGTAGTGCAAAGCAGGGAAGAATGGCGGTTGAAGTGTGACAGGCCTTGTGCAAAGTTGAAGTGTCTTACGAATAATGTTGGGGATTTGGCATTTTCAAAAGTCAGCCATTTTGCAAGTGATACAAGAAAATAAAGGCGTAATAATTTTCGGTATAAAGTCACCAATTTTCAAGAGAATAGACAAAGAAAATGCTGTACTTAAAGAATACTTCTTAAAGCAAAATAATGCACAATAAATTGCCGTATATATTGTAGCGTAGTTAATAACATTGATTTGTTTGTAGTATAAATATTTTAAACTCATGGTTGACTTGACATTCACTTTGTATATTTGTGTTTATTGATATAGCATTTTTACAATAGACAGCCTATTCCTACATTATATAATTGTATAATAGTAATAAAACTATAGAATGAAAATCAAACGATCAGTCAAATTTAGAAAGTAAACATAAAACTTAATTGACTGAGTTCTTTATTTTAATTTTGCAGTAAAAATTAAAACACTCCAACATTATATTCCATAACACTTCGAATTGAGTTTTTATGGAATATAATAGTAAAAACCATTCTTCAAATCTTCCACTTTGTGGTTTGCATTTTACTCTGTTTCTGCAAATCTTGTAGGTAGAATATAAAACAATTCGGAGAGAGCAAAGTAAAGTGTACAGAGTTAATGAACGAGTCCCAGTTTTTAAAATGTAAGAGAGAACATCCTCCATAAGGCCTGGACTTGCATCATTTTCATCACGATTTCGCACACATAAAGAAGTCAAAATACAGTGTGGCTATCTATGTAGGGAATGTTTTAATGAAATCATCGTCGAATTTGTGTCAAATAAAATCTTGAGTCCAAAAGTTCTCTTGTATTTTATTTATAACTTACTTTCGATTAAACCTTGTATTTAAAACAAATTTAATTCACTTTTTATGTAACTTTCGTTTAGGAAAAATTTAACTAAAATCAACCAAAATTCATTACAGACAGGTAATAATCTTTCAAATATTTTTTTTAAATCAGAACTCAGATATATTTTTAGATATAATTTAATTAAAAATACCATATTGATAATCAATAAAAGAGCTAAAAATTGTCTATATCTTGTATTTTTGTTTGTTAAAGAGGTAGTTTTTTTTTCATGCAACTTAACTTTAAGCACCCTGCATTTTAGAACAGTCTCGATATTTCAATTCTAATTGTATTCTACGATATTCAATTAGTTGTCATTGAAAACCCAAAACAAAATTCCGATGGGGAACACGAAGCTTTTTGAACTTATATAAACTATTTTTTAATAAAATATATCACCCGTTCAATGTTGAGTCTCCCAGTAAGCATTTATTTCTTAACGTCTTCTCTCTGTTTCAATTGGATGGGAAGTGTTTAATAAATACTCCTAGACGAGAAATTAATAAGAGAAGTGTGAATTAGGCCCGTGCACCTCGGGTTCCAAAAATTATGGTTCAGCCTGGGTGCTCCAAAAATTTTATCAAAATGATATTAGTAACAACACGTCAAATACCCAATAGAACCACGGCTTAAATACATTATAAATTCATGGTGAAGACCAGTGAAGGGAGATGACGGTTCAAAACATAGTAATGTAGAAACCGACTGAATCAAAACTATTTATTATTAAAAAATATATAATTTCGTAAATAGAGGATGGATGGGGGAGAAGAAAGTGTAATAATATTTTACTACACCTTTAAAAAAATCGGATTTACTGTAATTTTTCTATAAAATGTATAAGTACTTCGACACAAATTTTTTAGGACATATATTGAAAACTTTACATCACAAAATTCCCCTAAAATAGTTTGATAACCTTAAACAAAGTATTTTCCAACGATACTCTAATTGACGGTATTATAAAATGTATAGTTTTTGAGTACCTAACCCTTATAGTATTAGTAAAATATTTCTTTGAATTCTGATTATTGCGATATACACAGGTTGCCATTCTTTATAACTTTGCCAAATTTGATTCTGATTACTGTACCCGTTCTGGAGGAAATCGACCATGACAGACAAACTAATAAGGGCTCACCATTTAGGTAAGGAACCCTATAAACTAACCTACTGTATAAAATAGCTAGGTCCGAACTTAAACAGCCCGTGCAGTTCCGACTTGAACAGCTGCTGAACTCACACAGCCAAATTGCAAATCTCGACCTACAAAGTTCACCTTCGCTTTTTACTTTACTATTGCTACTTGTCTCAATAACAAAAGTTTAACAAATAAGGCTCTGTTTTGCAACAACTTTCTAAAAGTATAAGTTAGTTATCTACTGTGCAAAAACTTAGGCAAGGTTTTTAGTTTTGTCACTTCAAGGTCACGTGTGATGTTAAATTTGAGTGTGAAGTATTCGCAATCGGACTTTAATTAATTTCCTTTACACACTTATCAATGAACTAGGGGAGACCCCTGCGTGCTCCGCACGCCAATGGAACCTTCGAAAAACATATGTTATGTTTTATTTATAATAAAGGTGTAGGATTAATAATAACTTCAAAACTAAAATGGTAAATAATGTTAAATGTTCAAATTAAATTATTTCTTAACAGCAATTATAATAATGGTTAAAAGAACCAGCAAGGCTCAAGTCTACACTTTAAAACCCTAACCTAAAAGCTAGAAATACAAAAATAATTGCTTCAAATTTTGAAATGAGCTGTCAATGGAAATATTGGAGCAAACAGCTATATTATCTGTTATTTTATTCAATTGGTTGCTATGGTAATACATGTAAATATAAGTGCTGGTTTATCATTCTAGGCCTAAACTAAGAATTTTTCCAACTAAATTTACAAATATTGAAATAGAAAAAGATTTTTAGCGAAATGAATTATAGCCTATGTTACTCAGAGATAGTGTAGCTTTTTATTAGTAAAACTATTTTTTAAATCGGTTCAGTAGTGCCAGAGATTACCCCCTACATACAAACAAACAAACAAACTTTACCTTTTTATAATATTAGTATAGACTAAGCCTATCTGTTATATCTTTGACAAATTGGAAAATCTTTCCCGTTCTGAACCCTTAGTGGGCGACTATATTATCAACAGGGTGCTTTACTATTGATTCGTTACTTATTTATAGGACTCAATATTAATTTTCATATTAAAACCGATATTGTTGTCGCAGTAAGACAATATGTCAGTTGTTATATTTATACAACATTATATTAATTATAAGCAGGTGTTAAAACTTAAGTTATGTAAATGATTTTTTTTCTTTTCACCAATAAAACGGATTATAAAATGTATGTGGGAATTATTATATTTAAACAATAGACCATGGGCATAGGGATTAATTTCGATTCTCTTTATGCAATTACAGTAAATTTACAGCAAAAAGAGGACGTTTCCCATTTTGTTGCACGCTGTCCTGTATTGAAGGGAATTTGAAGACGTTGCTTCGGAAAATTTTGGTTGCCCAGGAATAAATTTTAGTATTATAATAATAGAAGGGATTGGGTTTTCCTTGCGAAATATGTCCAACAAGCACGACAATACTACAGATAAGGATACAAGAAATTAATTATTATCATAATATATATCCGGAGATTAAGTATAAATATCTTATGTTTTAGTTGTGTGAGTGTATGTATTATAGCTGTATGTATAAATTTAAATCGTGTATGCCAGTTTGTATTATTGTATATGTATATGTACGTAGTACAATATAGTTTATATCAAATTTAAATAGTTTAAATTTGAAACTTATACCATCCTGGCAGACGGTCTATAAAGACCGATTCCTACCAATGTAATTCTACAAAAAATGTGAATGTTGTAACTAAACATTACTATGTTAATAATTTTAAGTATATTTATGTCAATAAGCTCACCACAACCTAATAAAGCATTGTATTATTTTATTCCTATTAAAAAAAGTTGTATGGGATAAACTCGAAGGAGAGGGTTGCTTATCTTTAATAACATATCGAACAATGCACTGGACTCAGAGTTGAGTTTTTCTTTTAGCAATATACTGTTGTTGATTTTATAATTCCTGTATATTTCAAATAGTTCAAGTGAATTCATGAATAGGCCTTTTCTTCAATATTGTAATATTTTTAGGGAATTGTTTATACAGGTCTATGGTCGGTTAGAATGAGGTGGTTGGCATATTATTATTCAGGTTTTGTTAAATGTGAAATTTGTTTGTTAAGTTGTTCTTTATATTTTTTCTGAAAGATCTTAATGTCTGTCCTGTATATTTCTTTAGACTGTTGCTGTATTATAACTCATATATTCCTGTTCCTTCATATTTACCAATATCAATTTATGGAATATCTTCTTCTTTTTTTTTTTTTGGGGGGGGGGGTTATGAGATGGTGTGGTTTAAGTTTAGATGGTGTGAGTTTACTTTAAGTTTATGGTGTCTTCACCATGTAAGGTTATATGAATTTATGAGACTTTAACATGTAAGATTATATGAATTCCCATTATGTAATGTGTTTGACACTAATTGTAAGATGATTTTAAGATCACTGTATTGAAATTTATTTATGTAATGTTTTTATTTTATTTATTAATTTGTAATTTATGTTATGGATTTTATTAGTGTGATATCTGGCGATTTCAAATATTTCCCTGACAATGGCGAACTAAACTCACAATTTTAAACGAAAAGGGAATCACACTTGCATTTTTCTTCCAAATGTATTATTTTTGAAATATTAAGCTGTTTTCATACTTTGGATCCACTCTGTATGTGGTGTTACGCGATAAAACCCTTGCGTATTCAATGTACTAATTTCGATAATTAGTTTTGTCAACTAGTGTAAACGTATAAGTGCGATAAAGTTAGGATTCGTTCATTAAATTGTTTGATGACACTTTTAATCAATTTAATTATATTCTAGCTGTTGTAACCGGCTTTGTTCAGTTTAGGACTTGTTGGGCACTTTTAATTTCATCTCAACATGATTATGAGGAGAGAAGTTTCAGGAAAGTACTTGGGAGATCATCCTGGTGAAACTATAGATCAAGGATACTATAGCCAGACTGTGTGGTATTACAGGGAAATGTTACAAACCGATGGAGAAAGCAATACTATATTCTGTCATGTGCAATATACCCTAATCTTACCCGATCTTTTAGAGCGAGGTCGAGGCGGTAATGTGCTGAACTTATCCGGAGGTCCGGTGGACGGAGTACAATGTACGCTCTCTGCTTGCCTCAGGATGGACTGAGCCTCCTTCTCCAACTCTCTACGTGACAACCTGCCAGGACGTTCCCTTCGTACAGGAAGTGGTACAAGATGTCCTTCTCCATCTCCTGCTAAAGCGCTTACTATTCCTTCTCTACCTGAAATATAATATACACATCCATTTCCTTTTCCTTTACAAAGTCGCAAGTGCTATTAAAATATGTAATATTATATATTAAAAATATGAAACAGAGGCCTATATAGTAACCTATGTGCAGGGAACTTGATTACTACAGTGAATTTGCAGAAATTAAAGCGCCTCAAACTACTGAAATCGATCACAAACCAACTACAGCTGGTTGTCATACTTTCTGGCATTAGTTTCCTGTTGTAGTAAATAATTGATGAGATATAATATTTGTTATGCTTAGAGGGAAAAACTCTTAGTAGGAGCCCAGGGCTTAATTTTAAAATGTTAAAATTCTTTAGTCTATATGGTCATTATGGCCTGCCATTATTAAGTTTCTTTAGGAACGCGGTGATTCTAGCTTACAGATCTACTAAAACAGTTTAAAATAACTAAAAAAAAACCTTTAAACCGGTTAACAAAGATAAATTATAAAAGTAAATATAGTCATCAACAAAAAACTATAAAAGTTCATAAAAAAACAAAAATACAAATTGATGAAATATAAATATTGTATGCCATGGTATTAAGTAATTAATTATGACGCTCCACGTCGGGCACTGGGTCGGCGTCGTGTGCCTGTAGAATTTACGTGTGTCAGAGATAATGCATTGTACTTTTATTATACGAGTATGCAATGCTTTTCAATCATCATTTATTTTAAACAAATTTGCAGTAATGTCAATCATTTTCTTGTGTTACCACTAGAGAATCAATTGAACTCTATTTCAAAAAGAGGGACATACTTTACAACATTAAATACAATAATAATAATAATAATTATGATTCGGAAGAATTACCTTAAAATTTATCGTTTAAGCTACTTATCTAAAACTATTAAGAATATCTTTTGACAGAAGGGGAAATAGAAATTATACTATAAGGCCAAGAGCTCTAACGTTGGGGAATAGGCCCTAACGACAAAATGTTTTAACAAGTTTTATGATATTGTATGTATATTAAGAACCTACAATTTTTAATAGTAGGGGGGAAAGTATTCAAATATGTTTAAGTAAATATGAACTCTCTAATTTGTTACGTGCTAGAACACGAAGAGGTACATTTTTTATTTGAAATCAATATATTAATTGTACATTTTAAAATATTTATTTTGACAAACTCTTTTCAAAATCGACTATACTTGGGTTTTTGTACTTTTTATCATTTTAAGAATTGCATTCTTGCAAGTATGTTAATACTAATTACCTGAGTTTGTGTTTATCTACGGTTTCTTTTTAAAGAATATCTGCTTTTGTAAGATACTTGTAATATATTTGTGTTTTATATACATATGTATGTATATAAGTAAGTATAAGTTATACGCTGGTATGTGGATATGTACCAAAGTCTAGAAGTGAAATTTGTAGATTTTAATATGTATATATATATTAGTGAGTATTTGTTGTGAACTAGGTCGGATGAAACTCCCTCAACTTTTCTGAATCATGCCTACAAAATCCCACACAGGATTTATGACCTGGGGGTTTCCGTCATTGTTTCTGTCTTATTTTGTGAGCAAATTTTTGTTGTTTTTGGTTGTCTTTAATTTGTAAAAATATGATGTTTATTTGTTATAGTAAAATTGAAATTCTGTAAAACAGGAACAAGATAAGACCAATCAACATCAAGTAAATAAATCTGTTAAACATTATTACATGAATAGGCTGCGTATTCCACAACTTTTGAAAATTGAGAGATGACAACGGCAAAATGTATAATTAGTTAAGAATTGTTTAAAGTAATTTGACTTATCGATCCACTTGCAATTTTCTGAGCGAAATAATTTATCGTGTGTTATATTTTAGGAAGGAGTTTTCATTTTACTTAATAAATAAACAAGATTAATTTACTAATACATATACCATGAACATATTCAGTTAAATAGTATGCAAAGAATCATTTCTCAATATATTTTGGTCTCAGCAGGTAGATTAACTAACATTTTTTTCTTTATGCCTTTTCCATGCCTAAACTAATTTATTTTTTAGCATTGTATATGCGGTCTACTTTCTTAAAGGCTTTCACTAAATTCAATTAATGCTTTAGGTTAAGGCAAAATCTGTATAGGCTATATTTAGTTAATTTATGTACAAACGATTTACGGTATAGTACGAACATTGAATTCATGGGGGGGGGCTTTAAACTATCTGGGAGGGAATACAATTACATACATTTTTAAAGTTTCCGACTAGTTAAACAGATTTTATGTATCCCCTAATAATATTTATTCGTTGCCACAGCAATAGAACACAATTTATACGTAGCCTTCAGTAAAAGGGTTTTTTTTTATTTTTAAATGTGAAATTAAATGTTCTAAACAAACAAATTCATGAATATCTAAATTAAACATCAATGAAAGATTTTCCCGAATTTACATCGATCATCAACTCTAAGTTTACCCCTCCAAAATCGGGTTGAAGTTAAAGTTTCATAGATTTTAAATTTGATGGATTAATTACTACAAACGTCGGCCGACTCAACAAACAATGATTGTTTCGAGTGCAAAAGCGTTTAAATTTCCAAGGTTCAATTTTCTCAACCATCGACAATATCTGAAACGTCTTCTCCCTTTTCCTTACAAAGGGACTTGAAATACACAAAGCAAATACAAGAAGTTTTATCTGATGAATGTACCACGGCCATTATTTGAACAGATGGTACATGTATCTTCCATATATGTAAGTACGCACAAGGTAAGCATAGAGATTATGTCAAGGCAGTCGTCTAGGTAGTGTGCGCGCGCGCGTGCATTGTTATGCTCTGGACTGCGGATTTTAAAACTCGTGCGAGCGGGCTACTGTGGAAAGAAATATTGTGGGACGGTTAAAAACTATACTAATGCAGACCAAACTATTATTTGTCATAAAGGCTCGGTTTCTACTGTTGTTATTATATATTATCTAAAACATATGTATGAACCAATTTTCAATTCGATCGATTCACAATTACTGCAAGAGGTGACCAAAATGAGATCTCAGAACAGAAACACAATATTGAGCCCGTTCAAAATTATTGTATTTTTTCTAAATATCACCCAAACCTTTTGTCTGAAACCTTTTTTGATAATTGAGACTCTCGTCGTAAGGGGTGCAAAAATAATTACTGAGGTAAAGTAGCCCTTAGTAGGAACATTATTAAATTGGTTAGTAAAATGCTATAGTAAACCTTCTAAATGTTAACTAAAACTGTTGCCTGAAACAATTTCAGATACCATTGACCAACTCTTAATGCAAGGGGTGAATAAAATAAGGATCAGTTATGTGTAAATCCAGACGCTTGGGCCTAAGAAAACGCTTGCAAACATTGTTAAGCAGTCGACGAGGCATAAACGGGGCTTTAAATTAATAGGCACAATACAAGCCCTTTCAAAATTGTTGTGAATCTTTTAAATATTACCAAAATATTTTGTCTGAAACTATTTGCTGATAACTGAAAGGGTCGGATAAATTTGTTTAATGCTCTGCTTATAGGAAGAAATGAGAACTTTGAAATAAATCTGCTCCTGTGCAGTAGTTCTAATTTGCTCTATCTAAATAAAACTATTACTAACTAAATACTGTAAGAAGACTACAATCTGAAATATGGAATGCAAATTTAGTGTATGTTTTCTTCGAAAACCTTGTTATTTATCTCCGAATCTGAATCTGAATTTTTTCCTAGAGGAAGCAGAGTGGCCGAGAGGTTAAATACATCATCCAGCCAGGCCACATCTAATTGCCTCCAACACAGTTGCGCAAGTTCGAGCCTAGCTAATGACGATTACTATATCGGCGATGTCCACTACTCCCCCTTCTTCATTTGTCTAAGGGGTTAATTAAGACTTTCAGAAAAAAGAAAAAAATTCTTACATAATTAGGTTTAAGTATACTTCTTATCTCCTAAATTTTCTACAAAAATCAAAAGTTTGCAAACCATTGTATCCAAATTTAGGCCAAAAATGAAACGTATAAATTATCTTTTAATCATACAATTAAGTTAGGAAGGGAAGAACGGAATCACTTTTGTTTCTTAACTATATTCGATGTAGTTATTGTTTAAAGGTCATTTTGAGAAACTAGACAATTTAATAAGACTGTTTTACATATTATTTTCTAAATTAACAAATGCTCTTTAATGCATACCCTTGATAAAATACGAACGCAACACACCTTACACGAGCTAGACTCGAAACTAGAAGTTTTTTTTAAATTAATGCTTAATTTAAATTAATTAAACAGTTAATATTTTTTGAAATTTTAAACAGTTGAATTTTTTGGGTAATAAATAAATAAATTTAATAATAATAATAATAATAATTTGTTTACCTCTGTGGATTTATGTAATATGTCACATATATATTATGTAACTTTTTGGGTAGTAAATACATTTTTTAAATACTATATTTTGACAAGCTCTTATATAAAATAAAATCAATTAAAGACAACAAACCACTAATTAAAAAAAAGACAAGTAAATGTGTGCGGTCGTAGGACCCCCGTCAGGAACGAAATTCATGACACCTTTTCTTCAATTCTTTTACCAGCCTCAACAGCAACATACAACACAAAGCTGGGTTTTCCTAGCTCCGCACTTTCTGCGGAGCGCACTGCGCACTGCGAAGCCTACTCAACAACACGTAATAGAACGGAACCTAGACCCCTCCGCGGCCCGCAGTACGCTCTGCGCAACTGGACGACTCCTCTGAGAGCAAACAAGTGCGGACCGCGGAGCGCAACAGAGCAATTTTTGGGCACTAGTTTTAGTTTTACGAGAGAGTGCTGTAGTTGTATGAATATTATTGATATAATATCTACAATGTCTAATAAGTTTACGGCTAGTGAGGATGAACACCTTATCGAGCTCGTCGGTAGTCATCGAATACTGTGGAATATGGTCGTTAAACTGTTTAAAAACACCATGAAGAAGGACCTTATGTGGCAGGAGATTGGCCTTTTTGACAACAAAAGTGGTACATAATTTTTGTTGTTCTTTATTTGGGAAATTGTGACGAGCGGTAGACAGACAATGTGGTTGGCTGTCTGTATTAAGGCTCGGGTCCCTAAATTCAAAACGGCGAAGTTGGCTACAATTATTTAACTTTTAATCTAACCTAATCATACCTTCACTTTTAAGCATATTTTTGTGTTACTTTCGTCAAAAAAAACGAAAACTGTATTTTTTTCTTAAAGTAAAATAGATTACGGGTATTGATTGCTAAGGTTTTTTTGCAATATCTCTTTTTGTAAAAAATTTATAAAGTTTACTATACATATCATACGTTTATGAAAACAAAACAACGATTTTTGAAAATGTATTCGGTAATCAACATGAAACCAAATTTTTTAATTTATTTATCGAATTAACGGAAAAATGACTTATTCTATAGCATTGCTCTTATGGGAATCAGATTCAATATGGCGGTCCTTAACCAATCCAAAATCAACGATAAACAGATAGTGAAAGGAAAATATTTATGTAGTAATAATACACTACAATAAAACACCGTGTTTTGGCGAGATTTGCCGATAATATAATTATACTAATCTTACCGACTTTGTAGGTGGACTGTATAGAATATAGTTGCTCGTTCTTCCGGATACAGATGCTGATTCAGCGAGATGAGGAAGGCGGGTGCACCCTGGCGAAGCTATGGTCTTGTCTCAAGGGAGACGCGAAGTGTACTCATTAATAGTTCAATCACTACTGCCGAAACTTGCGTTAGTCCCCTTACCCCCTCCCATTACCTCTGTCTTATACTACTATTTGTTAATAGGCACAAACATACTCCCCAGCGCTGAAAATACTATTTTCAGAAAAATAAAAATCTCATTGTCTTTGTAATTAAAATAAAGGTTTAAAACACTTAATATTGTGGCTATAAAAAAGCATCAAACAAAACATAAATCTTCTAGAAAAATCAACAATATTAAATATCACTTTTATGTTAAACAAAATTGGTTTTACTGCATTGGTAGTGGACATAGTTTTATCACTGGTCGGCGATAAACTCCTCTTTTGGTTCGTACGTTAGCTACGCGGATAGTTCCATCTTTGCCTGGAAATGTCTCCTCGACTATCCCCATTTGCCAGCTTAGGGGCGTAATATTGGTATCCATCAGAATAACTATGGTTCCTGTTTCAAGCTGTTTTGACTGTTCTCTCCAGCGACTTCTTACTTGCAAATCTTGTAAGTATTCAAGATGCCAACGTTTCCAGTAGTCTTGCACAATCCTATCAAGTAATCTGTACCGACTTAGACGGTTAAGTGGTGTTTGTAGGGTGTTAATCGAAGGCAAATAGTCCAGAGTTGGACTCAATGTTAAAAAGTGTGCAGGTGTCAACGCAGAGGGAGCATTCGGATCATTACAGAGTACAGACAAGGGTCTACTGTTCAAAAGAGCTTCGATTTGAATTAGTACCGTGTTCAGTTCTTCATAGGTTAAGATCTGCAATCCAATAACTCTTTTCAGATGGCTCTTTACACTCTTGACATTGCTTTCCCAAAGTCCTCCAAAGTGAGGTGCTGAAGGTGGATTAAAACTCCATTCTACCTTGCGACTAGCCAGTTCTTTTCCTATGGCAGTTCTGAATTCCTCAGAGATACTAAACTTGTGCATTTCTTCTAATTGATTGCGGGCCCCAATACAATTTGTTACGCAATCCGAATATAATTTTGAACACGGTCCTCTTCTTGATAAAAACCTTTTTAAGGCATTAAGAAAACATTCTGTAGAGAGATCAGCCACAAGTTATATGTGGATAGCTTTTACCGTTAGACAAACAAACAGGCATAGGTATGATTTTTGCGGTTTTAATTTTCTTAAGCGAGACATGGTTATCATGAATGGTCCTGCGTAGTCTACACCAGCATGTGTAAACGCTTTTGCTTCGTGAACTCTAGCTTCAGGCAACGGTGCCATCTTTGGAGTTATCGGTTTAGGATTCACTTTGAAACAGATGTTACACTGTCGAATGCGACGTCTGACTTGACCACGAGCAGATAGAATCCAATATTTCAGTCTTAGTAAGGCTAAAACTAAATGTGACCCAGTATGCATATTGTGTCGATGGTAATGATCAATAAGAAGATCGACAAATTGTTCATTTTTTGGTAAAAGAAGCGGATGTCGCTGGTTATATGGCAAGTCACTATATTCCAATCTACCTCCCAGTCTTAATAAATTCTCTTTCATAAATGGATCCAGGTAAAGCAGAGTTTTCGGTACAGGCAGATTATTAGATAGTTGATGAATACATTCTCTGAATTTGTTGCGTTGGATGGCTTTAATCCATGCTAATTCCGCTTCTTCTAGATCTTTAGCGGAAATTGGATGCTTTACTATCGACTTTAATCGTAGAAACCTGAAGACAATGGCGGTAGCTCTCAACAACACCTGATAAGTTGACACTCGGGCTAGCATTAGTTGCAGAACAAACTCCTCTTGATGCATTGCAACAGAAGCAATAGTTTTCTGTTTAGTTTCTTTAGAGATCACATCAAGTGGTGATTTTTCAGTTGCAGCTGATGACGGCCATTCTTCTTCACGTTTTCTAAGCCAATATGGACCATTAAACCAACATGGGTAATTAAGCAATTCAGCTGGACTAAGACCTCTTGATAGGCAATCGCTGATATTTTCTTGTCCTGGAACATGTCTCCATGCATCCACTGTTACATTTTCTTGAATTTTTGCCACTCTATTGGCAACAAAGCTTTTCCATGTGGACGGGTCAGACTTAATCCAGTGAAGCGTGACTGTTGAATCAGTAAATGCTGCGATGCTATTAAAACAATGTCGACTTGAGAACACCTTAACAATATGTTTTATAAGTTCTGACAGCAGGAGCGCAGCACATAACTCTAATCTTGGAACCGAAACTACTTTCTTTGGTGCGACCTTAGATTTTGCACACAACAATCTTACATCACAATTACCATCAATTAAGTCCGTCTTCACATATACCACTGCACCGTAAGCCTTTTCACTCGCGTCCGAGAATCCGACCAAGGTCGTCCGTAAACCAGGACATATTGCACAATGGCGACTAACTTTAAAGTTAGATAGAAGCGGTAATTCTTTACAAATTCAATTCCACTTATGGATGATATTTTGAGGAGGCGTTTCATCCCAATCCACGAGCTTAATCCATAACTCTTTTATTAGGAGTTTTGCTACTATGGAGACAGGAGCTAACAGTCCTAAGGGATCAAATATGCGAGCAACAATGGATAGCATATTATGTTTGGTACAAGGTATATTTTCAACTTGAATTTTGAAGAAAAGCAAATCTTCCTGAGGCAACCATTGCATTCCTAAAACCTTAGCGGAACTGTCTTTATTAAACTCCAGAGCAGAATTTTGTTTCTCTTCTGGGATTTCATTGAGAACAACATCAGAGTTGGAACACCACTTTGTTAATTTAAATCCTCCAGAAGCAAACAGTCGGTTCAGTTGATCATATGATGTCAATGCAGTTTTATAATCAGGAACAGAGCAAACCACATCACCCATGTAAACGTCTCGATTTACAATTTCGGAAGCGAGTGGAAACCGAATCTTTTCACTATCGGCTAACATTTTCAATACTTTTAAAGCGAGGTATGGTGAACTTTTGATTCCGAAAACCAAAGTGTTAAATTCATATATTTGCATTTCTCTGTCCTTATTAGGTCTCCAAAAGAACCTTTGATACTTGCGATAATCTTTGTCAACATTAATCTGCAAATACATTTTACTAACATCAGCAGACAGGACTATTTTAAACAATCTAAAATTTATTAAAATATCAAATATTTCGGCATTAAGTTTGGGTCCAGTGTGAAGCAAATCATTAAGCGAGTATCTGGATGTGGATACGGTACTGGCATTGAAAACAATTCTAAGCGGGGTTGATAGTTTTTCTGGTTTATATATACCATGATGAGGCATATAATAAGCGTCACTGTCATTTCCATGTATGGGTCCCGATACATAACCTTTTGAAATGTAGTTTTCCAATACTAACTTATAGTGATTATACAGATCAGGGTGCTTAACTAACCTTTTTTCAATAGACATAAACTGGTCTTTAGCAAATTCTTTTGTATTTCCTAATAATGTTGGTGATAGCTTGAACGGAAGCGCCACAGAATATCTACCCTGCTCATTTCTGGAATAGGTTTCCAAAAATAGTTGTTCACATTTCTTTTCATCTTCACTCATGATTTTACACTCAGGGATCTCCTCAAGCGACCAAAACTTTTGAAGTAGATCTTTCAAGGAGGGCTGCAAGATTAGACAATTACTACCAATAAGATTTGTACAATGGTTGGAGCTAATCTCTCCCATTATCAGATATCCTAGCGAACTCTCAACAGCCGTCGGCATATTTGGGGGCCCAAATTTCTTTCCTGAACCTGACAAGTAAGGCCTTAGCGCAGCACCCAGTAGTATGTCTATTTTACCAGGGGTACCAAATTCAGGATCAGCGAGCTCAAGACCCTTAATATGAGCAAAATGATCTTTCGAAATGTGATGAGTAGGTATTGGATCGTTCAAAAACTCTCCTACTAAGGCCGATATTGTATATTTGACGGAGTAATTTTTTGTGGAGCGAAATGTTAACGAAGTTGAATATTTGGACTTAAGACCGCCAGATCCAATCCCTTTGACCACAGTGGCAGTGCTGGATTTCGGTAAACCTAACATATCGCAACAAGCTGGTGTAATAAAGTGCGATTGACTTCCATTATCTATTAAAGCACGAACCTGATGAAAATTCGCAAACTCATCTTGTATTTCAATTATAGCAGTAGCTAACAATACATTAACCATTGGCGCGATTTCAATTGCCGAAAAACATGAACTCTCATTCGACTGAGACGTGGTTTTATTAGCAACAATGGAATCCGTAATATTTTTAGTAGTTGGTGTGGCGAGGACAGTGAATTCGTTATCCGATTTCAAGTTCTTGTTTTTACTTAATGGTGTCTCTATCTCCCTGTGTAGTAGTGAGTGATGTTTGCGGTGACACTTTGTACAAGAGTTTTCTGAAGCGCACTTTGCATAACTGTGTTGTTTGAGAGACAAACAGTTAAAGCAGGCATTGCATTTTTTAGAAGCATTCCACCGATCGTCGACAGACATTTTGTGAAACATGGGACATCTGTATAATTGATGTGTTGGTTGTGAACATAAGGGGCATTTTTGTGAGGTTAGATTCTTATTTTGAGGCTTTGTAGAGATAAATGTATGAAAATTTTTAAATGTTTGTGATTTTTGTACACCAGGTATTACAGGTGGCTTCCTAGTTCTCCCTAAAATTTTTGCTTGTTCCCTAACAAACATTGTGAGGGATTCGAACTTAGGCATTTTATCTTTGCGTACAGTCATTTCAAAATTGCGTGCAGTTTCACTATCTAATTTCTTTAGTGCAAAATGTACAAATATAAAATCAGATAAATCTTCTATTTTTAGTTGTTTAAGAGCAGAAACAGCCTCAACAAATTGTTCTAAGAATGCATTTAGCGATTTTTCCGATTCATGCGAAATTGACTTAAATTCAATAATTTTTGTAAGATATAAGGCAGCAAGTTGTCTTTGATCTTCATACCGATCAATAAGAGTTTTATATAATAGTTCATAATTTTCGGCAGTAGGTAACACGCCTGTGCAAATGGTTAGTGCCGGGCCTTGTAAGTGTGTAACAAGATAATTTATTTTTTCTAGATTAGTAAGGGTTTTATTCTCATGAATTAATTTGCTAAACAATTGATAAAAAACAGGCCATTTTTCTGGTGAACCATCAAAGTTACATACTTCCAGTTTTGGAAGGCGTGGCACTGCCTGCGCTACGGTTTGAGGATTGCCAGAACTATCTCCTTTCTGTTTACTTTTTATTTTATTTTCTATCTCTGTTAAACTATGGGCTATATAATTGCACATATCACTAACAGCGTCTAATGGAGCATAGTTTAGAACAAAACTTTCATCTTCTTCTAAATTTAATGATTGCCAATTATCTAAAGCGTCAATAAATTCGGATCTTAGCGACGGCACAGACTTTGCTTGAACTATAAACCTTTGTAAAATATCTTTATCCGACAATTTCTTTGTTAGATCGTAAACTGATTGTATACGGGAAAACAAATTATCTTTTTTAGCTAAGGCTAACTTGATTTTTTTGTACCCGACATTTTGCTATAAGAAGTAAATATCTTATTTGTATATTTTATTTGTAAATAACGTTTTCAAACTACTCCCAATATTCATCAATAAATGTAACTAATTAGTTTCTTGTTGTTTGTTGACTAAGCCACATGAAAAACTTGCGTTAAGAATTTACAATGATATATTAATTTATAAGAATAGACCAGATTTCATTTTGTTTGAAATCTAAGACATAAACAGTTTAGTTAGTTAGTTTAAATAAAATTATTAATTCATTATGTAAACAAAACCTAAACATCGTGCAGCTGGATGGCAGTCCGTCCTCAGATAAGAAAGTTTGTTTACTTAGGCTAGACTACTTTAGCCGGTTTCGGTGCGGGCAGAGACCTTGAGTTATGTTCTTTCACTAAACTACACTTTGCGCGTAATAACTTGAATTCAGCTTAGTAACTACTAAAGCCAACATGTACATTACAACCAAATAAAATACGACTATTGAAAGTAATATATTTTGATTTTCCTTTATCACTGTCAATATAATATTGATAAAATACTTTTATAAATTCACAATATAAATTTTTCACAAAATATAATGTTTTTTCCAACTCGACAGAGGTATCAGCAACCGATCCGGCCCGAGGACCAATGTTTTGGCGAGATTTGCCGATAATATAATTATACTAATCTTACCGACTTTGTAGGTGGACTGTATAGAATATAGTTGCTCGTTCTTCCGGATACAGATGCTGATTCAGCGAGATGAGGAAGGCGGGTGCACCCTGGCGAAGCGATGGTCTTGTCTCAAGGGAGACGCGAAGTGTACTCATTAATAGTTCAATCACTACTGCCGAAACTTGCGTTAGTCCCCTTACCCCCTCCCATTACCTCTGTCTTATACTACTATTTGTTAATAGGCACAAACACACCGGTTAACCGAACTACATAGTAGGGGGGAGGGACAGTTTTGGATAACGATTTTTTTCTGGTAAGACATGAACATCTATCACTACAGTTTTGAAAGGTTTTGAAAGTCAAGTTGAAATTACATTTTTAGGATTATAGTACGTCACTATATACTCATTAAATTAATCGCAACAGTTTTCAAGAAATTTCCATTTTCGAATTCATTGATAGCAGCTAATTTATTAGCGAAAATAATCACAACACGCTTTCGCTTATTATTAGTCGCCATAGCACAAAAATACACTCGCAAAGGAAATAAAAAAACACTTGTGTATAATATTAGGAGGGGTGGGAGAGTTAGCAGTGTTTTTATAGTTTTAACTGATAAAAAGTCAAAAACGCAGCGCAACTGCGCATCTAGGAAAACACTACCTTCGAGCACACTGCGCACTGCGCAAAAAGTGCGGAGCTAGGAAAACCCAGCCTAATTTTAATATTCCAATTGCCGTTTATTATTAGATTGTTTTTTATAAAAATATTTACTGTTTCCATACGTTTAATGTTATTATAATAAAGGTGTAGAAAATGATTTAACATCAAAGCTAAGATTGATGGTAAACACAGTTAAATGTCCATTCATTGTAAATACATACAATGTTGGTTCATCCGTCTAGGCTTAACCTAAAATTATTGTGTGTATGTTTAACTTACTTTACTTACCTTTAACGGCAACATACAAACAATAATTTTAGGTTAGGCTTAGACTTAAAATTACTTTCTAGGCCTAACCTAAAATTATTGTAAATATGTTCCCGTTAAGGAAAATAAACTAAACTAAATATACGCATAATAATTTTAGGTTAGGTCTAGACTGATGAACGAACATTTTATGTTTATTGAATGTATTTCAGTGCTTGACGATAATATCTGAACTACGGTGGACGGAACCGATCGTCTCTTAATTTAAAATGATGAACCAAAACACATGTTTCTTGAATGCATTGTCATAGCAACCAATTTTGTAACGCTCTTTCCGTTACTTGTATTCGTTGCCAATTAATAACATTCGTTACGCATTACATTTTCTATTTGTTAACTCCTACCGCCACCCGCGTTAAGGAACTTCGTTCCAAAAACTAAACTTACCTATGCGTTTAACATGAACATCTCTGTTGAACGACACCCTTGGCTTCTGCGAGGAATCGGATCTTTGGGAGTCAGACCTGCTCACATCCGGCATCACAGATTCAAGTAGCACTGATAGCCCTAACAATACGTCATCACGTTACTCAATGGTCGTTAGGCATAATGTGTTGTGCTGATAATCGGTGTCTGGAAATCAAAGTAAGGTTATTAACAGCCTAAAACATCACCAGATATAACCTAACCCAACCTCAACGTATTATTTATTAAGGATTAATTCATCATTATATACACGCATACAAGAGGTTTTGGCCTAAGGTCGGGTGTGACATTTCTTTGCAGTTGGATTCCGTGTATATTATTTAATATATCAAAACAAAAAATGCGTCTTCAAAGAGTAATTTCCAAATTTTAAAACAGTTCAGTTATAATAATAATTTATTATAACAATCTAAAATTGAAAATGAAAACTAAAACTTTTGCTGTGGTAATTTTCCAGTATTTTAGAAATCATAGTAAACAAATAATTGTCATATTTCCCCCCGTTTTCAATCTGTGCAAACAAAACTTATAGAACGGTTAATGTGGATTAAAAAAACCATTAAACTCGTTACAACTTTTATGAGTGAACGTGATTGATTTAAACTTTTAAAGGGATAGTAGGATAAGCAAAAAGGGAGAAGTGGACTTTTGTTTGTCTTATAAAAATATATTAATTGTAAAAAAAAAACTTTGGGGAAATTGGGGGAAATTAATTGCAATAAAAAACATTTATTCACTTGGCTATACGTGCATGCCTTCTAAAACTATTTCTATGATTAAAAACGCACTACGAAAGTTCATGGGTTAGATGCATTAGTAACTTGTGGTTTCAGGGCTGTGTACCACGATTATTTACAACAAACCTACATCATGTAGTAGCTAAATACATTTAACATATAATATACTTCATTGCGTTTTTCATACTAAATATTATATATTTAAAAAATATTTACGTATTTTGTACAATAAAAAAGGATAAAATTCAACCTTCTAAAGACATTGTCCTTTTTTTAAAAAAATCTGTGTATTACTCAACAGTTCATACTAGACTTTAATAAGGAACATCATTATTAAGGTGAAGCATATTCAGGTATTTCAGCTCTAGTAACACAGCTTCTAGAAAAGTATATCTGCTTTAGGAACAATAATGTTAAAAATTAAAATTCTGTGCCATTATTTAGTTTTATGAAAATAAAACTTTAAAACAACACGTACAAATTCAGTTATAAAATACGTAAAAATAGGGAAAACGAGTTATATCTTGGCTTCTGAGAAAAATACACAAATTTTCATTTAAAAGATTCTTGGTTTAAGCTTATCAGATATTAGAAATAATTTTCTTTTAATATTCAAAGTATCCTGAAATTTTTTAAAATTATTATTTTGCTATTTTAAGTAAACCGTTTAAGATCAAAATATAAATATAAAGCATGCCTAAAAAACCCCTAAATATTTTTCAGTTCCAAAACAGGTTCGAGTTCCTAATTCAATTTGTATTCATGAATTACACCGAGTATTTAACCACAATGCATTAAGGGTCGGCTCTAGCTGTCGGCCATGTTGGCTGACACTCCATAACACCAATGTTAAATTAAAATCCAAATTTTTATTTTATTTTTGATCGGAAAATTATAAACGACATGTCATTTTAAAGCTATGGTCAAAATGCATGCAAACTGCTTTTTCAAAACTAAGAAAAATATTTTGTTTAGTATTTATTAACAATTTAAAACATTGATTTTTAATATTTTTTTATGTTGTCACTATTAATTATAGCGAAAAACTACCAAGCCATTCGCATGAAGAATTTCGTCCCCAAGAGTTTGTTATTTTTTTACTATCATTGCAACAAATCAATTCAATAATAATTATACAAAAACCTATAAAACATTAAAAGGGTAGTCCCTCAGTTGTAGGTAGACTATAGCTAGTATGTAACTTTTTGGTTGATGGTGAGGTTGAGAATACAGGAATCTCAAAGCAAAGGTAGGATGAATATTTTTTTCAAATATTTAATTGTTTCGCAGTCTTTGTTTTATGTAAACTGTGCATAATAAATGTATATAACCTATTACGTCGGAAATTGTGTTATTTATAATACTTTTATAATAAAATTAATTGACCTTCGAGCAATAGGAAATGAGTTATTTACACATAGCATTATGTTGTGACCTTTGACATATATTTTAAAGTCAGTGCTACCACAAATTTGATTTATGATATGTCGATTTGCAAAACGATAAAATCAAGCCATTGCAACTAAAAATTTAATGTTAGAGTAATTGTATAAAAGAAGCAATTTTTATGCCTAGATACTGGGACTAATAATAGCCCTTATTAAATAGTTTCTTTACGCTTTGTAATATGAGGTAAATAAATTCTAAATATAAAACTATGATTTATATTGTACGTATACTACCAACTGCAAAAAATAA
The DNA here is from genome assembly GCA_018207615.1 of Philaenus spumarius. NCBI lineage: Eukaryota > Metazoa > Arthropoda > Insecta > Hemiptera > Aphrophoridae > Philaenus > Philaenus spumarius. Next base: position 93,143 of record JAGFPH010002715.1, on the reverse strand, counting down.
ACAAAAACAACAACAAACTAATTACAGACTTCGGGTAGTGTTTCGGAAGTTATAGCTAGTGACAAGATCTAATAGTGTTTGTGTAGAAGGATCGAACATATTCAAAAATGCAGTGAAATGTTATTTTTAAATTAATTGCTCTTTTTCAGACCTTTTTTGATTAACACCGGTATCAATTTACTATTGATTTTTATAAGCCTATTTTCAAAAAAAATAAATAAATAAATAAAAAGCGATTAAAACAAAAAATATCACGTTTTTATGTTTTTATTTGTGTTATTACAAATTTTTTAACGTCATAAGCCATAATCTATATATTATAATCCAAATACCACTCACTGACTCATCACGAAATCTCAAAAACCACCGAACGGATTGGAATGAAGTTTGGTATGTAGCTTCCTCTAGGGTGCTCGCTAAAAAGGGTTTTAAAAAAATTTGAAATTTTAGGGGAGGTTTGGGGGTGCCAAAGTTACTAAAAATCCCCATATTTAACTTTGATTTGTCTCTCCGTGCAAAGCCGGATCGGGCCAGCTAGTATATGTTTAAATATTGGGCTAACAGCCCTTAATGCTTTGCGCCGTGTAAGGTGTGTTCAGACAAAATGTAGGGCTGTAGCTATATTGCCCCGTCTGCGCCGTCCCACCCCACCGCTCCGTATCTTTCTGAATACTGGCTGCAAGTAAATTGAAAACTTGTAACACGGCGAACTTATGGGATTTAAAAAAAATATAGTTACCTGACTTTGAAACTTTGATAATTAGACTAACATTAATACGAAGAACAGACTGCCTTAGGCCTACTAATACAACAAACAATGTTCTAGAAAAGTTCAAATACATTTCTAAAGGAAATAATTATTAATTGTCCAATATATTAGGAGAGTTAGGACAATTAATAATTTAATAAATGATTTAGCTAATTTACACATATCACACGCTTTCCCTCATTCACAAAGCAACACGTTGGTAATTAGAATACAAAGTAGTATTCATATTTGACGTGGTAATGTTGGGAACACTATATAACTTTCCCACGTGATATGATTGTCACTGTAAAACCATTAAACCAATTAAACACAGTGTCCTTAAACTTTTTAACTTTTCCGTTGACCGCGCATTTGCAATTAAAAACTTGTATGGTTAGTGTTATTAAAACTATTTGCAACAAAGCATTTAACAACTTTTGACTGTTTTATATCAATTAAATATATTACTACTATACTAAAAAGGCAAAATAAATCAATATTGCTTTCTTGGCAAAAAAATACATCTTCACATCTTATATAATAAAAGGATAAGTGTGTTTTGCTGTAAAATTTATTTCTAGAGTTATTATAAATGAATTTATAAATTTATCACGCAGAAATCACAACGAATAAGATTCAAAAAATGTATACAAATTACTTTATTATTAAATGCATTATTATTATTAAATTAACTAGTAAGCTGAATCGGCAATGATATTGCGGTCTTATTTTTATTTTGTTTGTTAGCGTACAATATTTTCAGAAAGCTCCAATGTATAAAAAAAACACGTTGCGATGTTTTGCTGTGGTTATATTTTATTATAAATCAATAGAAAATTGTGTTTTCGTCTTGTTCGAAAATAAGTAACTTTTTCCTCTACGAATTACATTTTAAAAGTTAATGAATACTTTCCGTAAATTACAAAATTACATCTGGAAATTCTATTAAAGGGTCGTAAAACTGCAGGTAGTAATATAAAACTGGTCGTCCTTTAACTAAAATGTCGGGATTTTAAAGAAATTGTAGGTTTTTATAGTTGAAAAATTAAGTTGTTATCAACTTTTAATCCAGAATTTTGAACACAATTTATTTGGCAATTGTTTATTCTATTTCGACTTTGAACATGGGTATTTGATACTGGTTCGGTGTTTATTTAATTATTGAATGTAAATAGTTGAAAGTAAAAACAGTGTTGATGAGTAAAAATACCTTTGAGGCGATAACGTTGACATAATGAAGTCTTAATGGTGGGTGATTATATTGTTTATATTTGGACACTTTAGGATTAGAGACAAACAAAATTCTAAAATGCCTTAACTGGAAATTTCGTACTGTCTGCAATGATATAATCATAAACACCTGGGAGCTATAAGTTGTCCGCCCAAGTAGATTTCACAGGTGATTCAGATTTAGAAGAATTACAATCGTGCTTAGATAGGCTAGATAATATTCAGTAATAATCATGTATTGAATTATATTCTTTAACAAAACAAAGTGATTTCGCCTTGCGGCGTTGCAGCAAAAGATACCTAATATTGCTTACTTCTACAATTGTTTATAAAATATCCTAAAACTATTCTGAGAAATTTAATAAACTCCTTGATTCAGAATGTTTTAAAATTAAAAGGTAAGCGACATAAATAAGGTAAGTTATAAATAGTTTCCAACTTAATTTATTTGAATAAAGGGTTAGGATTAATCATAACTCACAGTTAAAATGGTAAATAGGGTATATTTAAATTTAATTTTGATTCAGTTTTAATTAGTTAATAACTAAACTTTACCTTCTTAATACGTTTTGAGAATTACTGAACGACATGTTTCGAGCCAAAACTCCATCATCAGGCAGTTGAACAACATCCATGACCGAAAGGGTTACCTAATTTAATTTAAAGTTTGTTAATGTATAGGGTATTATTTTGAGAACTTTTTGTTTCAATGTCAGACGAGAGATATTTGAAGTCTCCTGAAGATGGTGTTACAGAACAGAAACATTTCTTCCAAGAAAATTGGATAAAAAGTTACAAGTCGAACCAAGAAGGTAACAAGTAATAATTATTGAATATTACAATTATAAGTGAAAGTATTAAGTTTATGATGTAATAAAAGAATAAAGATTCAAAAGAATCAGCATGGCTTAGGCCATTCCTAATCACAACTTTTTGAAATATAAAAGATTTAAATGGAAATGTTACTAACAAATTTTCTGATAGAAATTTTGAATTATGTAACAGCTGATGCACCAACTCTGAATATTTAGAATCATCTGAGATATGTATTTTAATTTTTAAAATATTTCAAATTTTCAAATTTAATATTTTTGAAATTATTTATAACTTTATTTTATATTATTTTCAAGTTTCTGCATTTTCCAGCAACTTATGTATTCTCGTTAGACTAATGCATAGAGTGGCTCAAATCAAACTGCTACTCCTTCTTATAAAAACAAATCACTACTTCCATTTAAAATGGCATGACGAAACTAGGGGGTTGATTACGGCTAGGCATCATTAAACCAAAATCGACGTGAACACGACGTTTTTGAACAACGTCAAGGGAAGAAAAAAGAGGTATTACTTCATCTAGTTTATTTTAACATTACATTGGTGTCTTAATAGTTTTAATAATACTTTATAGGCTAGAATTGATTCATGAGAACTTCATTTCTTTTAAGATAGTTGTCTATCCAATGTATTATTTTCTCACACATATATAACTATATAAATATATTCACAATTTTAAGGGTGTGCAATATCAGGATGAAACAGTCCCATACATTCCTCTTTAATATAACTTATCTTTCATCTAATTTTGAATATAATCTTTTATAATTTTCAGGAAATTGTTCATGAACATCTAAATTATAATTATTAGATGACAAAAACGGTAAATTATCAATTTTTATTAAAGATGTTTACTTGTAAACAAGACGAAAAACAAGATTTTCTGTCAAATCACTAGAAAACGGTAAAACATTGGGACGAACTTTATTATCTACCGATTATACATTGGAGTTTAGATGTCTTGGGCACATGGTGGAAGTAAAAAATAGAATAACCAAACACGTAAACACGTAAGTGTACACAAGTGATATTCTAGTTGCGAGTGAGCTCCTCGCCAAAGCAATATCACAGGCCACCTTGCTCAAGGCTTACTGAATTTAATGAACTTAGTCGAGTGGTGTTGTATATCCTTAATATAATGTAAATTTAAATATACGGTAAAATTAAATATAATATTTTCTATTTTGATTACATTATATTACTAATTATCAATACCAATGGGCAATTTGGAAGTGTATTAATAATCATACTCTTATAGAAAGGGAATTAAAAAATGTACAAACCTTTTTCGTAAATTGTGACGATTTCTAAAACACAAATCTGCGCTATTTGTTAGCTACCGTGTGGTGTTTTGAATTTTTCTTCGCGTCTTCTTACTTCGGATGTTCACCGATTGTCATCTAAAACAAATACAAACATATTTACTACACAATTAATTAATTATGGACGTTATGTATCCATAAATTAAAATCAGATTATTTATAGGCAATAATAGATACGTAGTGATTTAAATGCAGAAACTGTTTTATCCTAAGTACTACCATATTTAAACACCAATACTAATATTATAAAGACTAGATAAAGTTAGTTTATCCTAAAACGTTTCGAAAAGTTTCTTTCTACAGTTCTATAAGAAAATTAACAACTGAATGATTTAAATTGAAATTTTTACAGGATTTCTGTGATGTCGGAATACTTTTTTTTTTGTAATTTGCATAACATTTAAATTTTGTGTTGAAAATGTGCCGGAAAACAAAAATCTCCAAATTGATTGTTGCAAATTATTCACTATTAACTTACTATACAATTATCTGGAAGCTGGCTGAAAATTACACAGATTATTTTGTTAAGATTTGTTAGTAATTACACAGATGTTTAACCGATCGTATAACGTAAACCGTCCGACTAAACAATTCAATGTATCACATTTTTAAATAATTTAAAAAAATCTAACAATTATACACAGGGTGATCAACTAAAGATGGCCACCATTGGAATTTCGGAAACTATCAGTTTCTCTAAAAACTTAAAATTGAGAACCTTCCCTGGATTTATATGTACATTAAAATTACGGTGTTACCATCTTCACCATTTTTCCAATATAGCCGCCTCTTTAATTTTTTAAATACAAACACCCTATTTTTATTGGATTTTTTGGTATATCATATTATTTTATGACACTTTTGTTCTTTGGTATTTTCCCAGAAACGCAGTCGTTACAACTGTCATTTGTGAAAACAATATCAATTACGTTTAATGGAAATTAACGTAATATATTTCATTAGAGCGGTAATGTAATGTACTTATCAATCACCTGTTACTTTGCATTGTTGAAATACTGCATTAATTTGACTCTGCATGTGTAACATTTCTGTTCCGTCATCATTCAGTAGCGATATAAAGTGTTGCAATACATTACGTTAATTCCCATTAAAAATAATTGATATGACGGCCATATCAATTATTTTACTTTTGATATGGCATAATGCATAAACGTAACTCCGTAACGGCTGCGTTTAGAGAAAAATACCAACGAAAATAAGTGTCATAAATATGTTCTACAAAAAATGTAATAAAAATATGGTGTTTGTATTTAAAATAAATATAGTTTAAAAAAACTAAAAAACACGGTTTAGAGCATATCAAACTAAAAAGTTAAAAATAATTTTTCAAATAAGCTTAAAAGAATAATAAACGATAAATACTAGCATTATTGTAAAAAAAAACGTTGGGCGCTCGATGTACGAGAAATATGGACAAAGCGCCCCACGCTTTTTTTACAATAATGCTAGTATTTATCGTTTATTATTGTTTTAAGCTTATTTGAAAAATTATTTTTAACTTTTTAGTTTGATATGCTCTAAAAGCGTGTTTTTTAGTTTTTTTAAACTATATTTATTTTTCACTTTTTAGTTCGATGTATTATAAAAGCGTGTTTTTTAGTTTTTTAAACTATATTTATTTTTTTATTTTTAGTTCGATTAATTATTGAAAAAAAAATTTGGCCGTGGACGGGATTAGAACCCACGATCGGTGAGTCTGAGGATTGACGTCAGCGACGACCCGCGCCTAAGACCGCTCGGCCAACGAACGAACTTGTGTAAAAGTGATATACTAACAGTAATAAGCCACTGGCTTTTAGTCCAAAGGAGAGTTACTTACAAACAAACAAACATACAAACATACATACAAGTGAAGCTAATATAAGCGTGTTAAAAATAAATATGGTGGCCATATTGGAAAAATGGTGAGGATTAAAAATATGATAATACCGTAATTTTAAAGTACGTATAAATCTAGGGAAGGTTCCCAATTTAAAGTTTTTCGAGAAATATATAGTTTCCGAGATCCCAACGGTTTGTCTTGAGTTAATCACCCTGTCTGTATACTGGTTTTAAGTACTTACTTTAATAAGAAACCAAATATATTTTTCATATTAATTATGTTTTCTCTACACATTGGGCCGTTCGCACCCTGGAAGCGACTACGCACGAAGTGCATAATCGCATTAAGTTAAATGAGCAATCCGAACATGAGACAAATGACGTGAGTTCTGCAATTATTTAAACTTAATCGCTCGACTCTATGCTCTCATGTTGCTACCTGCGACTAGAGCCTAACAAATTGGTAATTTTCGTTACGCCTAAACTAATTATTTTGTCTGCGTTTTGGTTTTATTAAAACATTTTTCAAAACCCAAACTGAAAATGGTACTACTCTAGTTTTCGAGAGAAAGTGAAATAATCTGTCATTTATCGTACAAATTAAATATTATTATGAAGTCTCATTTTCAGATAATTTTACTACATCGCCTTAGATTGAACTACAAAACAATAACATACATAGCTACAGTTGAAACTTGTATTAGGAGTTGTTATTCAAACATTATGAAAGAACATTTTGAAAAGGCTAAATTTTTAATGACATTGCAGTTTTCTCCAACGCTGTACATCCTAAGAAAACTCTTTTGAGGACATTGATACCCTCTTTATCAATTACTATTTTATGAAGCAAACATACACAATGTACGATATGAGCTTTCTTAACTTAGTTAGTAGTCGCTACTTTCTGCGCATTATATTAAATGCACACTGTATTACTTGGCCTGCTTATCGCAAACGTATTATATTAGTATTAAACAAATAATTGTGTGCATTTTATAATGCATGCCCAATAAATTCACAACTAGGATCGTACATGATGTAGTCGGTCCCATCTAGTCGCGCTAACAACAATGTACGTACGTTGTAGCTTACAATGTTCGAATACACACACCCTTTTGGTATTAAACACAATAATTATCGTTATGTCTGGGGCGTTGATGAAAAAATGTTATAAAATGGAAACTATCGCATCCACGTAAACAAAATACAAACAAACAAAAACCATCCCTAAAGGAGTTAATAATTTGTGCGTTAAAAGTGAGCAAAGTGACATGTTGTAAGCAAACTATTACAGCCATGTTTAGTAAACTAGAATTTGTACATATTTATAACTGACACAATTGAGGTTGAATAACCATTTAAGAAACTATTTCTACTTATACTATGGTATACTGAATATTCTTGTCTATTCTCGACTCTTTTCCTAAAATCAGCATTCCAAAACACATTCAATACTAAAGCGAAGCCTTGGTAGTTATAATCATAATCCGTAACACCATTAGTTATATACTTGGCTAACTCTGTTTGCTAACGCAGACGAGTTCCGGTCACTGCTGACTAAGTGGTTCAGAAACCAACAACTTAATGTGGTTAATCATTGAATAAACATGGTTTTCAGTAAACACTGCATAACTTGTATAATCATGTATCAATAACAATTACACAATTGCTGTCCAATTCTTGTTTTTTAAAAATTAATATATATAGATATGCTATTATAACGCTGGAAAAGTTGCTTTTATCAGGAGTGAGACATCTAGACTATAACTATACAGAGGTAAATTTGTTTGTGCCACAGAAATCGAGGCAACAGAATTATTAAACATATTTCAGTAACATATTCTCATTCGTTTTACAAAAAATTTAATTTAATTATTCAAAAATAAACATTAGGAAGGTTATGTACACATTTGTCGTTACTATAGCAACAAACAAGAATAATCATATTACAAATTTGTACAAATTAAATTACATTTTTGTACAAATTTATAGGAGAAAAGGTACATCGGTTTAACTTTAAACTCTTTAGTAAAAATTCTATTGTATTTCTAGATTCAACCTGAAACCCAAAGGCTCTATACTGCGTTCAACGTTTCTACAGTAATGTACAATTTTGTTTAAATATACACGGTGATATTAAAGTACTGCACGTCTGAAAGGTATTTTGAAGCCGTTAGAAATATGTTTATAAATATAAATAAATATTGAGCTTGACTTGTGAGAAGATATACTTGATAGAATAAACTTAGAACACAAAATCTCACAACTAATACGTTTATTAACTCAAACTCGTTTCAACGACAATGTCGCCATCTTCAGTGATGTACGAGCTACAATAGTCAAAATATATAAGTTATAGTTTATAAGTTACTAGCTAAAGTACCCGTTCTTCGCACGGGTTAGAAAGGTTAAGATATGTACTAACAGATAAATTTATTTAATAAAATACTGTAACTTGATTTAGAATAAAAGTAATTAATACAAATAATATACTATATAAACAAAGATAACGGAACATTTATTTATTTATACAATACATTTTTGTATACAACATTAAAAACTTTGTTATTTTTTGGCGAAAAAATGTGAAGATTTTGTCCACTTGACACTCGTGAACAGGCCACATAAAGTTGGCCATGACTGAAACAATCCTTTTCTAGATTAATGCCTACAAACTGCATAGTTTGGCCTTGGGCTTTGTTAATCGTCATAGCGAAAGCTAGTTTTAAGGGAAACTGGAGTCTTTTGAACTGAAAAGGTAGGTCCGTTGGGATTATGGGGATTCTTGGGATTATGACGGTTTCCCCTTTTGCGCAACCTGTCATAATTCTTGCAGTAATCAAATTATTCTTCAGGGCTGTAATTACCAATCTGGTGCCATTGCACAGTCTTGGTGCATCTAAGTTGCGCATTAATAGTACAGGAGCACCAACCTTTAGATAGAGCTTATGAGAAGGGACTCCCGTTAATTCTAAACTATTTAGGAATTCTGTGGGGTAGTTTGTAGCACTCTCCTCATTCACAACGTTATCAATAGACAAAAATGTAACTTCTTCTGAGGGCAATTTTTTTAGTAACTCATTGTTAATAGTGTTTACAGTGTCATTTAAGGGAGACAAAATGGTACGACTGCAAAGCCACTCACTTGAGAGATAATTCATTTCAATATCTGGGAACACGGATGAAATTAGTTCTTCAGTGGAGTTGACAATGTTACAGAAATTTCTTGGTAGTTCAATCATTTGCTGAGAATTTTTGGGGATCTTTCCTTCACCTATTTTCAGCAAGTTAGATGAAAATTCACCGGCATCGCTGTCGTTGTGTAAGTGAACTCGCATGTTATGTGTGAGGTGGAGTTTGGATACACTATTCCATAGGTGTGAAGACTTTAAACAGGCATTGATTTCATCAGCAGGAGTGCCACGTTGAATTACAGGCAGTGTTTGTCTAAAGTCTCCAGCCATCAACACAACCAAGCCACCCATCAAGGAGTTGTTACCCCGAATATCACGGAGGGATCTGTCTAAAGCTTCTAAGGCTCGTTTGTGCGACATGGTGCACTCATCCCAAACTATTAATTGACATTGACGCAACAAAGAAGCCCTCTCCGAATCTTTGGAAATGTTGCAAGTTGGTACTTCAATATGGGTGAAATTTAATGGTAGCTTAAACATAGAGTGGGCTGTTCTTCCTCCAGGCAGTAGGGTAGCCGCTATACCGGACGATGCTACTGCAATTGCAATTTTCTTCTCTTTACGTATTGTAGCAAGTAGAACGTTCATGAGAAATGTTTTGCCGGTACCTCCAGGAGCATCCAGGAAAAATACTGCACTCTCTTCACTTTTGACTTTGTTAATTACAGTATCATATACCTTTCTTTGTTGTGCCGACAGCTTCGGAACCATTTCAGCGACATAATCTTGAAGCTGATTGGTATTGTATGACAATTCCCTGACTATTTCAGAGTTTGCTTCCACATCAGTCTGAGGATTTGGAAGTCCAAAAGAACTCAGTTTCTTTCCACACATTTCAAAAACCTTCTTTTCAATATCGCGAAGTGCATCGTTGTACACAATATCATTCATTTCTCTTAGTTGAAGCTTGTACAAAATATCTTCAGACATTGTATATTTGAAAGTTTCCCATAGGTGCGTTGGGTTATAAATTCCACATGAACTCAACATAATCGAAAAAAGGTAGCGGACTTGAGAAGGTGATCTGGACTGTACTGCTTCTTCTAGTGTGTTTTCCCATATTCGGTCATCTTCTAAGAGACCCAAAGTTTGACAGGTTTCTTTATAGGTTTCAAAAACTGTATTTCCAACAGTTCTCAAGTCAATGAAAGATTTTGGCCCTCGGATCTTGTGTAAAAGAATACGTAGACAGAAACATTCCATGTTATTGGGATGGACCGTGTACACACGTCCTATAGCAGCTGTGAACTTGACGCCAGGTTGATCTTGAACAGGTTCTCCCAAAAGTCTTCGTTTAAATTCTCTTGTAGAGGGATTCCATGTGTAGTAGTGAGGTACGTCTGGGTAAAGAAGTGTTCTTGCAAACGGATCATTTTCACATAGTTTGAAAAATGCAGTCAGAGTGGTGTTAGGTGGATTTAATAGCTTTTCTTGCATGTTGTCTTCATGGAAGTATATTCGCTGACCATTTTCAAGGTGAACACTTAAATGTGTGACTGTATGGTACCTTTCATGTACAGGAAAGGAAAATATTCTCCAAAAGGCTTCATTGCTGCTAACGTAGCGGCCGGTCTGATAAATTTCAACTTCATTTCTTTGCAGATTGGCTTGCACCTCTTGGTTTCGTAAATTGAAAACTGCTTGGTCGCTACCTTTGTGAATGTACTTACAAACATATTTAATTGACTTTACTGAACTGCAATACTCGACGTTTATGTGAGCGTTGAAAATTTTAGACAGAACAGGGCAGTAAGGGACAATCCAAGAGTTGTCTATAACGATAGGATCATTTCTATTTGATGCCATAGTGATTTGAGCAGAATTTCCACCGTCTTCAGAACGTCGACGCCTGTATAGTGGGTAACCATTCTCACTGGTCTGTGTATTGTTGATTAACGCTCTTGGATAACCTTTAGAACATTTGCCATGTTTCATGCAGGGCGAGTTCATGTTCAATGCACCACATGGGCCGTGCACCATGTTTTTGAGAACAATCTCATTCAGGTGTGGGTCTGCAATATCATTTGGTATCTCTGCACTGATAATTAAATCAATCTGGTTGGGCTGAATTTTTTCTGCACACCATATTAATGCATGGATGTGTGGTAATCCACGCTTCTGCCATTCAACCGTATACATCCAACATTTGACGGATCCAAATATTTCCCCCTTAGTAATAACGGTGACAAACTTCGTGACTTTCTGTCGGAAGACTCTTGCAACTATGTCATGACGATCAATGGAACGTTGACCGGGTAGTAATTCTAATGTAATTTCATCCCATTTCGGATTGCATGTCATTGTTATGAAGAGATCTGGTCGACCGTACTGCCGGACATATGCTAGTGCGTCTTGAGCATGTTCGTGCATGTATCTAGGACTGCCAGTAAATGATGAAGGTAGAATCACAAGTTGGCCGACATTATTGGGGTTGACATTTCCATCACTGGCCACTGCATCTTGTAAGTGAATGTAGTTGTCTGATCTAAGCTTACTTTGATTTCTTTTTATAAAAAAAAGCCTTTCCGATTCAATTTTAACATACATATCAACAACAAACTGATTTAAAAGCTGTCTGAATCGTAGTATTGTATTAAAGGCATTGTTATGAACCATAAAATAAAAAGCATAGAACTCTAGGGCAGTAACCTTTTTGTTTGGTAAAGGCTGATTGGTGACTGGATTGTGTTTTGGGATACAGAAATGATACCCTTCCTGACCTTGCCAAAAGATCAAAGGATACTGTAAGGCATCATAAAATCTGTGTGTTTCAGAAACCCTTACCAACGTTTCGTCACGTCGACGCAAGACAATGTCTCGACTTTCAAATTCATTACTGATAACAACAGCAGCTACTTCGTTTGTCGTTGGAGCGTTGAATCGCCTCTCATGTTCACCCGGAGGACGCCTGTCGGCGCGTATTACTACCTTTAGTTCTTTTTCTGGCCACTGTTCCATAGCTACTTTAAAGGTGTGGATAAGTTGATTGTGGGTGTGAAGTAAATGTTGTAAATCATGAACAATGTCGTTTGATAAACCTGGAATTATTTCATGTCGCCTGGAAGATTCTAAGTGTTCATCCCCTATAAAATAAACTTGCAGAAAACTGTGTTGCTGGCCAGCAGCTGGCAATAAAGATCCAAAACGATGGTAGATTTGACCATGCGCAGTAAACGTTGTTGGAAAGTTGTAAGAAATTGCTGGACCGGAAGTTCCGAATGACGTCATTTGGAAACAGGAATTATATTGCCGCGTCTTCTGTAAGAATGATGTTGAGAGTGGCGTTTCTCCAATCAGGAGTGTTCTCAGTGGTTCTGGTGGCTCATTAATGGTAGGAAGTCTAACTTTACCTGCGGTACAGCATAACCCAACACTTTCCCCTTTCCACTTGAGGGCACCACAGTGTCTGCAGGGTATATTCATAATTCCAAGTTGAAGCAGGCCATGACTGGAATAGGGAATATCTGGATTATATGAAAAACAAATACCTCTAAAAGGATCCCAGGTCATGCGCATGAAATTTGTTCTTTCTTCCCTTCTATGTCTTAAATGGTTTTCATGCTCTTCTGGTGTCTGGCTTAATATTTGGTTCAAATGTCTTTCATTATCATTTATGTGACGGTCCTCGCGCTGAGTAGGTGTTTCCTCAGCACGTGAAACAGCCGTTCTCTCAGCATTTCTTGCTTGTCGGGCATCGCGCTGAGTAGGTGTTTCCTCAGCACGTGAAGCAGCTGTTCTCTCAGCATTTATAGCTTGTCGGACCTCTCGCTGATTAGGTGTTTCCTCAGC
>JAGFPH010002715.1:60161-80174 GCA_018207615.1 Philaenus spumarius | reverse complement strand
TAGCTTGTCGGGTCTCACGCTGAGTAGGTGTTTCCTCAGCACGTGAATTAGCCGTTCTCTCAGCATCTGCCGCTTGTCGGGCCTCGCGCTGAGCAGGCGTTTCAAAAGCTCGCCGTGAAGCAGTTGTCAGCAAGCGTGCTTCTCGTTCTTCTGCAGTTTCGTTTTGGCGAGACTCGGCAACTCTCCTTGCTTTGTTTGATTTTAGATAGAGGTTACTTTTTCTCTTCGGCATGAAATAAATACAATTAATATTTAGCCTGCAAGCAAAATAAAATATAAAAAATGGTATATATTCCTGTTTTATTTTAAATATGAGCCACAGGTAACGTGGCAAAAAAAACTCTAGGCTATCTAAAAATCTTAAAGCATACAGTAGTGTAGCGTCAATATCAATTCTATGGTATTGATGTTATGGATAAATAGATATTTTTAATCCTTTACCTATGGCTCATTATAAACAATTGCGAAAGAATACAAAATTTGGGTTTGAAAAAAAGCAAAAAAAAAACATTTCCAACCAAACCAACTTAATTTTTAAAAGATCTTGTTTAAATCCAACAAAACAATAAATAAATCTCACAGTAAAGAAAAGAAAAGTTAAACAAAAACAACAATAAAATACAGTAAAAAAAAACAAATACAGTAATTTAATGGCTATTATTTATAAGGTTGCTATTTTAACTGAATTACCGTTAATAATACTAATTTAAGATTAGATTCAACGTTAAAACATAATTTAATACTATTTACCTTTTTTATTTATTGTACACAGCTAATAATAATGAATGTAAGAATTTCTTGATAATGTGTTTTTGTTCTCTTCGGTATGAAATAAATACAATTAATATTTAGCCTGCAAGCAAACAAAAATATTTAAAAAATGGTATATATTCCTGTGTTATTTTAGATATGAGCCATAGGTAATGGGGCAAAAGAAAACTCTAGGCTATCTAAAAATCTTAAAGCATACAGTAGTATAGCGTCAATATCAATTCTATGGTATTGATGTTATGGATAAATAGATATTTTTAATCCTTTACCTATGGCTCATTATAAACAATTGGGAAAACATACAAAATTTGGGTTTGTAAAAATGCAAAAAAAAAAAACATTTCCAACCAAACCAACTTAATTTAAAAAGGTTCTTGTTTAAATCCAACAAAACAATAAATAAATCTCTCAGTAAAGAAAAGAAAAGTTAAACAAATACAACAATAAAAACAGTAAAAAAAACAAATACAGTAATTTAATTGCTATTATTTATATGGTTGCTGTTTTAACTGAATTACCCTTAATAATAATAATTTAAGATTAGATTCAATGTTAAAACACAATTTAATAATATTTACCTTTTTTGTTTATTGTACACAGCTAATAATAATGAATGTAAGAATTTCTTGATAATGTGTTTTTGTTCTCTTCGGCATGAAATAAATACAATGAATATTTAGCCTGCAAGCAAACGAAAATATTAAAAATGGTATATATTCCTGTGTTATTTTAAATATGAGCCATAGGTTACGGGGCAAAAGAAAACTCTAGGCTATCTAAAAATCTTAAAGCATACAGTAGTGTAGTGTCAATATCAATTCTATGGTATTGATGTTATGGATAAATAGGTATTTTTAATCCTTTAATTATGGCTCATTCTAAACAATTGGGAAAAATACAAAATTTAGGTTTGGAAAAATGCAAAAAAACATTTCCAACCAAACCAACTTAATTTAAAAAGGTTCTTGTTTAAATCCAACAAAACAATAAATAAATCTCTCAGTAAAGAAAAGAAAAGTTAAACAAATACAACAATAAAAACAGTAAAAAAAACAAATACAGTAATTTAATTGCTATTATTTATATGGTTGCTGTTTTAACTGAATTACCCTTAATAATACTAATTTAAGATTAGATTCAACGTTAAAACACAATTTAATACTATTTACCTTTTTTGTTTATTGTACACAGCTAATAATAATGAATGTAAGAATTTCTTGATAATGTGTTTTTGTTCTCTTCGGCATGAAATAAATACAATTAATTAATGCAGAGGTATAGCACTGCAAGATATAGCACAGACATTCGGCACAAAATATGTACGTCGATACTGTTCAATGGTTATTTTTGCACTAAATTAAATTGTACTTTTTAGAGCATTGTTATAAAACGGGGTTCACAAAAATAATCTCGTTACCAAAATCTCTGTCCCTGCTGATTTACATATGTTTAAATGGATACAATATGAAGCGGCTCGTAATGTTGTCACTCGTTAGCCAATCAAAAGTGTGCTGGAGGCGGGGCTTATTTCGTGTGTCGATTGCATTAGCGAATTTCATAGATTTGTCCTCTTTACATGCTTCGTATTTAAATAAATGAATTTTTATGAAAATTGTGAAATGTACGTTTGAAAGATAATTTAGTTCTACAGCCCACAAGATGTATCAATATTCTGGGATAATTTACTTTCATGTTTTATTCATTTCAAATCCGTTGGGTTGTAATGATGATTTTTTTATCCATCGTCGTGTATGTCAACTTATTTCATTAGATATTTTTTTAACGGTTTTGGTTTATGTTTCGGGCTTTTTGTGATAAATGGTAAACATGTTATAGTTCCTATAGGCCATATTTTCTTTTATCAAATCTCTTTCGTATATTTACTATTAATTTTCTTCACTTGGCACTTTATAATATTCCTATATATCTAATGCTAAATTGAGTTGTCGATTATCGTGGATAGATCGCGTTGGCGCTCTGAATTTCGTGTAGGCCGAAATTGTTAATTAATACTTTATAACATAAATACTGAACTGTTTCAGTATAGGCTATATATTTTATTAAATTTATAATATTAAATATATAAATAATAATTCAATTATATATTATTTAAACCTATAATAATTTTAAATAATACACCAGTTGCATCAATGTTTGTAAATAAAACATCAACTAAAAACATTTACAAATAGCCGATTTGTTCTATAGTCAATGCAATTTACATTTCTATTAGCTTGAAACAGCTGTTCTTGCTTCTGCTCTTTAAGCTATCAAATAGAAGTATCCACAGCTGTTCGCATTACAGTTTCTGAATGTCTACTTTCCTCTGAAATGTAAACATTGAAACTTAGGACGTTCACGGGGCGTAGCCCGAGGGGATTTTAAGGAAGTGAATAGGCCTATAACTTGCATGGGTTAAAGATCTACCTTTGTGTAAAGTTTCAGCCCAGTCGGTTCAGTAGTTTTTGTGTTTACCCGGAACATCAGACACACACACACACACACACACACACACACAGAAACCACCTCTCTTTTATAATATTATAGATAAGTTTATAAGTTTAAGTTATAGTTATAGTTTGACTATTGTAGCTCGTGCATCACTGAAGATGGCGACTTTGTCGTTGAAACGCGTTTGAGTTAATAAACGTATTAGTTGTGAGATTTTGTGTTCTAAGTTTATTCTATCAAATGTTTCTACATAGTTTAAAAAAACTACATTAACGTGGATTGTTAACGCTTGTCGGTGATCTTGAACTCGCCATATTGAATCGTACTTAATCTTTTTTAAATAGGAAGTTAGACATATGACTCATGGCTTCGATATAATCTTTTACAAGAAAAACTTACAATGGCGTAACATGTTTTTCTGTTAATGCCTTCATTTCGAGTTATGTGCATTCAAAGATGGAACGATGAAAAATTATACTAATGTAATTTGACCTCGCAGCCGAACCGCTGCCTTAAGTTGGGCGAATTTCCAAAATTATATTTTAGGGTTTTAACCGACTATTTGGGAAATCGGTCTATTCACTAAGACTTTGAATAGCTGTCAGTGTGAACGAAATATTATATAAGTAGAATTTGTTTGAACCCGGCTTCCAACCCTGGCTGTCGCCACTCCCGCTCTTCGTCCTCGTAAGTACGTTTTGATTGATTTTGGGGAAACCAGACGAGCCATAGAGTCGTGTAATCACCTAGATTTTTTTAGATACAATTCCAAAACAAGTTTCATTTTAGTACAACAAATCTCAAAAACTGTTACTGCAGGTCAAAAAAACGTGCTTCCAGTTGTTGAATTTTTTGAACTAGTCTGATCCACTTAGAAAACCAAAGAGTGTACCAAATTTGGATCAAATCGGTCCCCATTATGTGTTTTTGGGACCACGATTATTGACTACTCCTGCCATTAGGTCTCACCATAAGGGTCACTGCATAGCTCATCCTTTATAAAGAAATTTGCTAATATAACGTGGTAATACGTTCTGTATGCACACTTTTATTGAATTTTAGATTCATTATACATCCATTAACAAGTTTTAAAACATAATATTTAATATTAATATTTAACATAACATTAATATTTAACATAATATTTAATAATAATCAATAACTATTTTTTATCAACACAACAACAAATTAAAAGGATGTATAAACTGATACTATTTAGTTTAAATATTACAATATTTATTTAAAAAAAAATTAAATAAATGTTTTTTAACGTAAATGACTAATGAATAGATATTGAAAGCAAACCATTCTACAAGAAACGCAAATGTTCAAGAAACGCTTCCCTCCTATAGCTTGGTAATGTGCTAACCTCAAGAAATATCCGTTTATAACATGTTGCATCATGTCTGGTAATACACGAACAGAGTTGTTTTTTTTTTCCAGTTGTTGTGCCTGTAAGCTTTGTATTGTAAACATTATGATTGAGGTACCTAAAAAAAGTAATTCAAAGGACCTGGGGCCATTATGAGAAGCATTATGATTTTAAACTGCAATACAATTTTTCATGTATTGGTTTTACCTCGTTTCATTGTGGTCGATTTCCCGCCATTTTAACTTAAATTGCTTTAACTCGAAAACAAAGGTATTAATAGTAAACGGGTAACCCCAATGTTCTTCTTGTAAAATGTTACATCGAAATTGCGTGTCATAATATGTGCAAATTTCTATATAAAAATATTAAGTTCAATTCGAATATGAGGGAACTAATTCATGGAGAAATATTAATTTAATATTAAATTAATCTTCCGTAATGCAGATTTGTTAAACAATGTGGAACCAAATTTATTTCTGCCTCGAAATAGCTATGTATTATAAAGACGTTTAAATAATTAATATCACTCTGAATAATTTTGTAAACGCTTGTTTTTATAAAATAAAACTAAGTGCATGCCGTTTCTAAGATGACATTGATTGGATTCTTTCTTAACCTAAAACATAAATTAATTTAATTCCATATTTCTTTAATATAATAAACGAATTTTAGGTCGAATTTACAACGTTAAAAAATTAATTTCATTGCTCTCGGGTGATTAATCTATCTAAGACCAAAATTGTTAAAGAAGTACCCAAATACACATTGTTCTAATCACATGCTAGATTTTTTTCGTATACATTGGGACTTTAGGACTAAGACAAACAAATAATATGTAGTACATGAATTTATAATGAGGTAAGACAATTAGATTACTTAATAATTGAGGGAAATTTTGTCACCATTATAGCCATGGTAGGCAACCATCACTGGAAAAGGGAATTTTACGTTTTTAAATGATTTTCATTATATCAAGTAACTTTGGTTGCATAACACATAGGCGCAATCATTTTTACTAGACGTTATGATTTTGACTTCTCTTCTCCCACGCACAGACACGTGCTTATGAATTCATCTTTCCGTGTTTTACGATTTTATGGAAATAAATAAATTAGTCTTACATAAATACATCCAATGGCGGACGCGCTACTGAACTCCTATTTGTTAAAGTCCTAGACTCGTTTCCGATCTGTCTGTATGGGTTTCCCGAAAAGGACAATAAGCTAAAAGTGGAACTGCACAAAACAAAGTCTCATAATAAGGTGGCCGCGTGACGTCATTACTGAGGAGGCCTGATAAGGATGGGCGTACACTCATTTAGAACAGCTTTCTAGTTTAGGATTTGAGTAGGTTAGGGTTGATGACAGTCTATACTTTGTTCTCTGAAAGATTTGCGCTTTCTTCAAATACATAATATAATTAAAATAATCACACCAAACACAGAATCTGTAGAACTAGTTATGTTGGCTAATCATTAAAATAAATTCAAAACATAACTCGCGAAAATATAATAAGCGTTACACTTAATAAGCTGTGCACGCTTAAGCTATGCTCAGTAAACTAAGTATTTTGATCAGTTGGAGCTAAGAATAAAACGAAAAAAATTCGTGTTAAACTAATTCCAAACAGTACTGCGAATTTTCCCTTTTGTATTTTCTGTATTGTTATAATACGTCATGTTCCAAGTAGTAACCTATATCATACAATAGTTTTGCAAACACAGTATCGTATTACAACTCGCTATAGACTCGGGAAGTCCTGTATGACCTTGACATGACGTCAGAGCCGTGCCCAACATGCTTAATGATCAGCTGTTGTGTTGTGGTAATAACGAGAACTATGACAAATTGTGTAGTAATTCGAACTCTAACTTAAAGTTGTGTGAAATAAATATGAATGTGGATGGGCACGATAGTTACCCTATATTACAAAGGAAATGTTTGGTGTCCAAAATTGGTTCATTTCTAGAATTATACGGCCAATTTGACCAATTTTGATGTTATAAACCTGTTTTTAAGTAGATTTTCACAAAACCCTTAAAATTCAAATACAGTACTCAGGATTGACTGTATCAGATTGTTAAATAATTGTATACCTTTTATGTGACCTTACATTAATAATAAAACAAACCGATTATCAGAAATTATGTTTTCTTTTGAAATTGTGGTGTATAAAACCCGTAAGTAAGCTCATATATTTAATATAAGTTGCAAACTAAGAATAACGTATTTTTTTAAAAAATAAAAGAAGTAAAAACTGTGTTTGTAATTTGCGTTTTGACAAAAAAATCATCAATTCTTCAACCACAATACGTTTTCACATTGAATTATCAATTTATAAAATTGTATTTTTCGTATAGAAATGTACTCATTAATTAACCTTGATTATCAGAGCTTACTTTCTATATAAGTAACGAACATTTTTCCAATACAAGTTTAAACTAAGGTTAAATTTAACTTGATGTGAAAATGAAACTTTATATTGTATATTATTTGCGTGATTTTTGAAATGAATAATTTAAAGTTACTCTAACGGCTACGTTTTTTAAACTATGGAAAAACTTTTGTTTTTAACGCTTTTACCCAAAATATTTCCTAATTATGATAGCATTTTGTGATTTAATCAAAATTGCCTACTCTATCAAAATTTGCGTAGTTAGTTTCTTGTTTAAAATGTGTGTAATGGTATACAAAATAAATCCGGCAAGTAAATAAAATTGTCTCATTGTATACGTTGGAATAGATACAGAATGGAACATTCGTCGTCGAGATTCTACAATCACCGGGATACTGCTGTTTTAACGCTATCGTTCTTCACCCATCGTACAAGTCTCCGAATTTTTTCATGAATTCAATGTTGTTAAACCAATATTCATCGTAATAAATACAAATAGTTTTTTTTTTTAAAGCATCAAGTAGTTTATCAAACATGAAGTACATCCATTTTTATATATTTTCTTTTTTTATATCATAGTATTAATATTTTTCCAGGTAAAACCAAATCTAGTTGAATTCAAATTTCTTATACGACTGCCATCTTTCAGGAATTGCCACGCAAGTAAGAATGTTATCTTATTTGGCAAGTGAATTAAGAGTATTAATATATTCCGTAATAATGCCGTAGTAATTCACACAGCAATTGGTGAAAAATATGGTCAGGATACCCTCGAGAGTTAGCGATTCTTTAACTGTGGTAGTTCAGCAATGCGCTAAGAGAAGCGTCTGTAAAACACAATGCTTTAAACAGGTCTGGTTTGACGAAGACTGTTATAAATTGCGAACTAAAGTATTCAAGCTTTTACAATATTACTTGTATAGAAGTACTAACTCAACAGTAATTAAACAACAATATTTTTATTTGAATAGAGTTTATAAAAGAATGTGTGTAGATAAGAAAAAAGGAATATTGTCAACTAAATGAAATATAATACGCTGGTCAGTTCTGGAAGTTGGTACGTATTTTGAAAAAGAAATCCTTTTTAACGAACAACAGTATTACTGCTGCAGATTGGGTAGAACATTTTAGATGGCTTCTAAGTCCAAGAATTAATACTTACAACGTTGCCTATGCTGAACCTTTTATAAAAGGTGAAACTTTGGATGCTCCTTTTCAAATGGCTGAATTGTTTGCAGTTGTTGGAAAATCAAGAACAATAAAGCGCCTATGAGTAAAAGTAATGTATATGAATTGTTGCTGTTTTAATTGGAAAGTATTTGATACATTACAAAACATCAAATTGCAACCCCTGGACTTTTTAATTTTTTTTGTGGTTTTATAATTTTGACACGATACACAATCGTTTCTTAGGAAACGTGTTTGTTTTATTTGACAAGTCAAATGGTTTTAGTTACGTGAATATTATGGACACTTGTATGGTGGGTAAAGAACTTTAACTTTCGGAAACGGTGCAAATTGTGCCTAAATGCAGAATCGCGTGACTGTAATGTTCACTAATCTAATTTCTATAAGTTTGTTTTAATATAATACGTTCCATTTTATCAAATTGGGATCACTCGGAAAGTTTTCAAATGATGATATTTAAAAACTAGTGAAGTTTGGTACGACAGCAGTTATTAATTAAGCATTTTTGTCTTACTGCAGTAAAACGTTTTATGTAAAATAAATGCATTTAATGGCAGTTTTACGAGACATTAAAACTAATGTGGAGGAGTGTACCTTAGGCTGGTAATGTTTTGTCCGTCCTATATTGTGCTTTCGCGTCGTATGCAACTCTAATGCACCGTACCAACCTTGGCAATGACAACATCTTCTTCCCACTGTAACAGTCGTTCCCTCTTTGTCCCACTGACCTTGCTTACCATATAGCCTTCTCCGTCTTTATTGTAACATCAGTGTTTGTATAGCGTAAGAGTGTTTGCAGCCTTTCCGTACGCCCTCTACCGAGCTGGTTGTCCAATTGGTAGTTTTGGGGAAGAACCTGCCCCCCTTTTGCCTTAATGATTTAATCCAGAGATTTAACTTTTTGAATAGCAAATAAGATTTAATTAGATTCAATAAGATCATCTAACTTAAATGTATTTTGAGCACTTGAGCTCAGTTAAGCCTAAAGGGTGCGATGTAAAAACAAAAACATTTACTCCCGTACAAAATCAAATGTACAAAGTTTGGTGTTTCGAAAAAAAGAAGTTTGAACCACTATATTCAGTAAGTCTCAAAATATCAAAAGAAATGTCCTAAAATTGAAGCAGCTGTGAGCATTGTACAACATACATGCAATTTAAGAATTTTTAAAATGTGTTGATGAAGAATGTTTTTAAAGATGTAGTAAAATATTTAGAAAATTTATTAAAAGGGTTAAAATAAAACGATATCACTGCATTCAGATGTTTTTTGACAATGCTACTCAGATTTTTTTTTAAATTTTGTTTGATACATGTGTATACATTAATTTGTAAAAAAAAAATATAAAAGGTCAATTTTATATTACTTAAACTGGCACACTTTTCGATTCCTAGCAATTTGTGACTATAAATATATATCAGTGATTACAGTCCCCTCGATAATTCCTCGTGATTAATAACTCTGCTCAGGAAGTAATTAATTAGGGTAATTTTTATTTTCAGTGCATAATTAAAATTAAATATAATTTTGTACCAAAATAATATTTGTACTCATAAATTTAAAAAGAAAGCGTTGTGAATTCTGAAGAGATTCATAAGAAAGAACACATTCAATAATGTAACTTTGAAAGCAGTTAAAAAATTAAAATCAAAGTGACGAATGATTTCAGAAGAAGTTCCACTAGCCAAGTTGAAAACAAAAAATTCTTTGGTAGTATAAACGATAAAAATATATGTTTTGATAATTATAGAGTTAGTTCGTCCTTCTAAACAGTAAACAAGGTGCTGGTAAAAAGTTAAATAATTTATAGCCTAAACTTTTGTTTTAATTTCTTCAGTTAGAAACAGTGAATTCACAACTTAGGGGAAAATTAAAAAGAATTTGACTGGTCCGGTTGCCAATAAATAAAACAGTTTTAAAATATTCTCGTGTAATGTTTTCTCTTCAATATATGAATAGAAATATTAGTAAAAAATAAATGGGCCTAATAAATTACCATATATTACATTTTTTGATGAGGGGGAGGGGGTGAGCTGACTTATAAATAAATTGAACATTTTGCTTGTGGAAACTGACTAATATTTTATGATTATTGGCCGAGCGTCCTGTTTTAACTCAACCGTTTGACATTTCGTTTGACTGTATGTTACGTGATTATGAACAAACGCGTTGTTCGATTTTCTTCAGATTTGCCATAAGTGTTCTTCGAACTCAGGAAAAACGATGTATGTGTAGGCACTTTAGTAAAATGCTATTTCGTTTAATCTTATTGTATACTTTGTAAGTGTAATATGTGTTACTCAAATTGTTCGAAGAGTGAACGGTAGCTGAATGGTTAGTGTCTGTGATTTCAGGGTTCAATCCCATGAATCAATAAACTATTTTACTTTTTCAAATGTTTTCAATATAAATATGTGTCATAACCTTTTAGAGCTACATTTGCTTTCTGAGCCTCAACAAATAAATCTTTCAAAAAACTTGTAAATTAACGCGTTAAAACTAAACGTTAAACAGATTGTTAATAAAAATTATATACATAAGAAATCAAAAATATAAAAGGTATAAAATCTCTTATTTTTTAAATATTTATACAAATTAGTTGTAAGCTAAAGCAGAAAGTCGTACAAAATACGTGATCTCTTCGATTTAAGAGTAAGACTATTACCAATTTTATATCCATCAAAAATCTGTTTATTTCTCAGTCACGGCCACAGAGCACTAAATAAGAATAGAGTAGACATCTCAATACGAATAGCATTGAGGCTAGATCGGCCATCTTAGCTGTGGCAAGTTCTCCTGTCGCCGCATTTTCATCCGTACTCGAGTTAGAGAAAGCGATTTTCTTAAACTAAGATTTAAATTATTTTTGATCACTCAATTATAATGATCATTCAATTAACTTAAAACTTTGCAACTTTATACTGCATTGATTCATGATACAGGATGTGAAATCAAAAATATTCATTTATTTTTATATTAATGGTAAAACTATTTTTTCAACATGATTTAACTAAGTAAATAATTGAAATGACATGAAAAAGATAGTAGCGACATTTTTTTTATTTTTCGGTCAGAGAAGTTTCGTCTGCGTAAAAGTTGAAGGCAATGAGTTAAAATTTTACATTCTGTACATGTTTTTTGTAAGACATATATTTTTGTAGTTTCGACATTAAATGTAAACCATTTTTTATCTGGGAGCTCCGCAACTGGCAGTGAGGCTTGTGGGCTTGTCAATCAGTGGTTATAATAACTAAACACTTAATTTTAAACATGTTAAATTGTTTATACAAAATAACTTAAGTAAACAAGAACTATTCAGATTTGACTGTAAATATATTTGTACTATTGCGTCAGCGCAGTAGCATATATAAATAAATAAGAACTATTATAACACTGTTTTTACCCACAGCTAAATAATGATCGTTGCTTCAGGAATTGTAAATTAATTCACTATTGAGCTAATCATTTTTGATCACAGGTAACAATTAAAACCATAAATGTTAGTTATACATTGTAAATTATATTTATCACAACAACCGCCGCAGCCTGCAGGCCCACTCTGTTCTTATTTAGTGCTCTGTGGTCACGGCCAAATGCATTGTTCGGTTTTCTTCAAATTTTACATGAATGCATTTAAAACATATGAAATATTTTGTTTGTATTTCTTGAGTCCTTTTTTATACAGTTGGCAGTTGCAAGGATGATTAAGGGAAAACAAAATCATAAATTAAAAACATTTTATTAAATGCATAATAGGTTTTGCGAAAAAGAAATACTGTAATATACTTTTCTAAATACTTGTGTAAAATGTTAGGAGACTTGGCAACGTCGCAGCAACCCACTGAGCCGTCAGAGCTCAATAAATTACCGCGATGCTCGGCCCTAAACGTGTAATTTTATAATAACGTGCGGGATTTTATAATGTTATAAGCATCCAGAGACTTCGGAAGTCACCTTCTGTGTAATCATGTAGGCTAGGTATTATCAATGGGTGCTATGAGTTACGTTTATATGTAGGGTTTTGACGTTTCTGAGATTAAACTTTGTTAAATAAGTTGTTCGGCGATTAATTAGACTGTATAAAGCTAACTCTGTAAAAATATATCGATGCCTTTAATTTGAGATTTTTTATTCAGGGGGTTTCTGAACTCATGTCTTAAGTATTTTTTATGGCAAAAAGCACCAATGGGCTAGCATTGTTGAAAATATTTTGTTGTAGTATTCCAACTACATAAATGTTCATAGTTTCAAAGTCTCCATCCAAATCAGAACCGAGAACTTTAACCTCAGTAAGAAAACGACCTTAATTAGAAACGAGATCAGTGTAGCCAACTTAAGAACAATGTTACTGTTTAACGTTAAAAAGTCTAAACTGAAAATATTCCAACACATTCATTATGTCATATAAATGCACGTAAACTAAAAACCCAGAAAGTGAAAAAAAATATTTAAATTGATTCCAAGAAAACCACAACAATTTGATGACGTTAGTGATCGGCCATCTTGCAAATACAGCTTATGAATCTGTCTTGTCATTCACGCCAAACCTCTAATCCTACTGAGCATGCGTCAGGATACAGGTCACTTGGACCCATCACCATACCCCGTTCCAAGTGCCTCTGTCCTAATCATCTGCGAATGTGTCAGATCCAGGTCACCCACACAAACCTGTTATTATTATACAATAATCTGTTTGCATTTTCACACAGAACGTCAACGCATTTATATTCTAACTGTTCAATGGCGAACTGTATACTTGCATTTACTTAAATATTTTAGTAAAATGTAGCAAAATAATCGAAAGCAAAGAACAGATAACTAGTCAAGTACTGTTTGCTTTACTTCCGCCATCTTACCACAAACGTCTGGGTATGAGCTATGTGCTTTAAATAATACGTTTAAGGGTTGAATGTATATTTCCAGAACTTAGTTCA
The DNA here is from genome assembly GCA_018207615.1 of Philaenus spumarius. Taxonomy (NCBI): domain Eukaryota; kingdom Metazoa; phylum Arthropoda; class Insecta; order Hemiptera; family Aphrophoridae; genus Philaenus; species Philaenus spumarius. Next base: position 67,064 of record JAGFPH010002715.1, on the reverse strand, counting down.
AATCAAATTTTCGTTAAACTTAGCATTCACAGTTAAAAAACAAAATAATAACATCAACTGAAACCGTACACAAATAACTGTTGGAAACCTATAGAGAATCGACTGACGGGCCTTAAGGTAATGACTCATTCTCCAGACAGATCCTTAACGACTTGATCAACTCATTAGATTAATTGTGCTGCGCACCTCTAGACAAAAGCAACAATACAGAAGTTCAAGTATTTGTTTAGTGTAACGATGAGATCACGTGGTATGCGTTGACGTCATTTCTCTAGATAAATCAAAACTAGAGTTGTTTAGAATGCCCTTCTTGTTCATTCTTATTAGGATTTGTCTTTCATAAATATACGGCTAAGTGAATTTATACTAATTTCTGGAGGTGATGTGAGTGCAAGGCAAGTGTATCTTCACTTCAACTAATTCACATGGGTTTTTCTCACCCTCAGCTCATAAAATGGGCTTCTGAAAAGTGAACAAAAGATGAAGTAGCTTGAGGTTAATTGAAGTTAAATAGCTTAAGATCAAGGTCAAGGTTAGTAACAAAATTGAGCCTCAATATTAAATCATTTTAAAATGGAATACTTTCAAAGTTTGTATTTTTGTTAATGGCTGACTCATCATACAAATTTTAAGATACTTCTGGTTTAGGTGGACACGTGAAATACGTATACAAAGGTAGGTATTATATAGAGTAGGTAAAAGAAAAATTGAAATAGATTTTTTCTCAAAATTTTATTATATAAAATTTTGTTAGTAACGGGCTACTGCAATCCCAGGCAAATCGCAGCAAAGGTGGAGCTAACCTTATTGATTCACAGTTTTATATAATGCCTCTTTAATATAATTGTATTTTATAAATAATTATTAATTTAATTATTTTAATAGTTAATTCAACACTGTTAAACTATTAAAAATAATGTAAATGATAAGTATCGATAAATTGTTGTTTAACTCATACGCTTGTTTTCCTACGTAATTAAGTCGTGTTTGATACCAACTTTGATTATTTTTATCAATACTTCAAAAATATTAGAGCTTTTGCAATTTTAAAAACGTGATTTCTCTTTTTCTACTAAAGGAAATTCCCTGGCGTTCAGCCTAAGGTTTAGCGCTCTTTTAATGGACTACCACGCTATCATTGAGCGACGCCACTCAGTAGGAAATTATGCAAAATTATCACTTGGTAATTGAACACAAAATAGTTAAGAGCGCAAAGTGTCCATTTGTTGCGTGAAATAAAAAGTGGTCTAGCTACGTCTAACACGGGTTCAAATCCCGCGGGGGACCATAAAATATTAAAAACCCAAAAAAACATGCTCGTTAGCCGAAAGGCCCAAAGTGGCATGGAAAGCAAAAAAAAAAAAAAAACAAAAACAAAAAAAAAAAAAGCTACGTTTAACAAACTTCAGTGTTATACAACCCGCCTTTTTAAGTTGCAGGTTAACAAACCAAATTAATTACGTTCAATTATTAATGCCTTTAAATTCATTGACAGAAGGTTTGATTGTAGGCGTGTTTATTTCCAATAATCCGCTTTTAGGTGAAAATCCAATAATCCGGTAGATTCTAATCAACCCACTGGAATAAACAAAACTGCTACACTACTAATTAGTAATACAGATGTTCACTCATTACTTTATGCCACTAATTTAACCAGATCTAATAGAGGAAAATTTAAGTGTGTATTGGACCAAGCAAGGTTCTGAACTAATTTCAGATTGAAAGAAAATGAAATCGTGCCTATTAGGACAGACAGGATATAAAATGTATAATGTTGAAGTGCTAATTCGGTGATAAGTGTGATACACCGTTGAACCTTTAATCATTCAGTTACCATTATAAACTCTTGAAGCGGACAAGTGTGAGTATAACTACAATATAGGCCTAAGTATGTGTGTATGAATTTACATTTTAAATCGCAAAGTCATGTTAGACCACCAGCCCGCGAAGGAAATTTTTTATGATTCGATAAAACATACAAACCCATATCAACCGATAGTTTTATTAATGACTATAGCTCCCCGCCCACTGCTCGGTTTCACTCACCATACTCCGACGTCTCGCGGCTAAGCAAATACCAACAGATGTTTGTATACTCATATATTTTCACAGAAATACCAATTTATCAGGACAGAGGCACTTGTATCGGGTGGTAGGGGTAGCGGCGCCCTAGATCCTGTCGCATGCGCAGTAGAGTCAGATATTTTGGGTGAATGACAGGATTTCTTTATAGTTTTATTAGTGAAAATATCAAAGATTAAAGGTTCGCAGTCCTGAAATGGTATTTTTTGTAATGACATTGAATCATAATGCACCTTAACAAATCATATATTTAGGATCTAATTTTAAAATGGGTAACGAATATTGCAACTCTAAAGGTATGAATGAGTCGTTTTATTTTAATTTTGTTTTTCAACAGTACAATAAACTAAAAAATCATAAATTTAATCAAAATAATCAATATGTTTGACTATTTGTGCAATATAAATTTAGGAATATTAACTCTTCCTGAGCCCAACATTTCGGATAATCGTGTTAGCATTTGCAAATATAAACTGTACTTGACATTGATACCACACATAGTTTCAGATTTTATGCTTTCTGTTATAATTCCTATTTATTTCGAACCATCAAGAAAAGTGTCACCTTAGGACTGCCATACTGTCACTAGTAGGTGGGGTGTAGCTTATATCTTTCAAAACTTAGGCATTTTTATCGGGTTCTGGAACCATCTACTTTTAGAATACAAGGATAACTAAACTTTAAAGAAGTCGTTTTGAGTTCTGGATAGGAAAATCAAAGTGTTGAATCAATTATGACAAATTTCACCTCTAAACTCCATCAGTTACGTTGACATTCGACTTTGATATGAGTCCAAAAAATCAACCTACAAATAAGTTATTATATAAGGGTTCCAATATCTGAATTGATTATAAAATTTTAAGAAAATTAGTTTTCATTTCCGATGTTCGGAATACTGTATGTGTTCTAAATCAAGTAATTCTGTGACTGTGTAAAATATCAGGGAAGCTGTGTGGCCAAGAAGATAAAGACGTTAGCCCAGTCTGATAGAGTTGGAACTTCGTTGTTTCGAACCTGGTTACAGGCTATCGGTTTAATTGCGCTATTCTCTGCTTCCCGTCTTCAATAGTCTAAATGGCATAAAAAAGTAAAGACGTTAAGTAAAAAAAAATCTGTGTCAAAATGGACTTAATATCCTTAATAGTTCTGAAGAAATTTGGTCTGTCAGACAAATGGACCAACAAGTAACTCAAAAAAGTCATCTATCTATATATATAAGCCAAATTCACTCACTCACTCATCACGATTTCTCAAAAACTACCGAACGGATTGAAATGAAATTTGGTATGTAGCTTCCTTTAGGGCCATAGGTGCTCACTAAGAAAGGGTTTGAAAAAATTCGAAACTTTAAGGGGGGTTTGGGGGGATCAAAGTTATTAAATCACGATTTCTTCAAAACTACCGAACGGATTGGAATGAAATTTGGTATGTACCTTCTTCTAGGGCCATAGGTGCTCACTAAGAAAGGGTTTGAAAAAATTCCAAATTTTAGGGGGTGTTTTGGGGGGATCAAAGTTATTAAATCACGATTTCTTCAAAACTACCGAACCGATTGGAATGAAATTTGGTATGTAGCTTCTTCTAGGGCCATAGGTGCTCACTAAGAAAGGGTATGAAAAATTTCGAAACTTTAGGAGGGGTTTGGGGAATCAAAGTTAATAAAATCATAATTTCAGATCTTTTATTATTATGACAATAGTGTTTTTATTATTTAAGATCTATATATACAAAAGCCAAATACCACTCACTGACTGAACACTTAAAAAGAATACAATTACGTTAAAAATACTGAAAATACCAACCACCATGGGCAACGCAGTACGGGTCAGCTAGTATATATATATATATAAGCCAAATCCACTGACTCACTGATCACGATTTCTCAAAAACTACTGAACGGATTGGAATGAAATTTGGTATGCAACTTCCTCTAGGGCCCTAGGTGCTCGCTAAGAAAGGGTTTTAAAAAATTCGAAATTTTAGGGGAGTTTTGGGGGGGTCAAAATTACTAAAAATCCCCATAAGAAATACATAGTGTAATATATTTATTGATATAATTTATTTTTTGTTAATATACATTTAACTTTGATTTGTCTATCCGGGCCGGCTAGTTCTATAATATAAATCAATAGGTTTTTATCGAATTGCCATAGGAAAGATGAGCTACTGCAGGAAGTATTAAATGAACACCGATCACGGTTCCCAAAACACGTTTTCGGTGTCAATCAAAACTGTATATTTATAAAATATGTCCGATTTGGTCCATATTTAGTACACACGTTGGTTTTCTAAGTCGCTCGGATGAGTTGGTTAGCCAAACAAATCCAACAACCGAAAGCTCATTTTTTGACAGGAAATAAATTTTTTTTGAGAATTTTCCTACTAGAATGAAACTTTTGTGTGTGTTTTATCTGAAAAAAAAAATATTTGGAAATTCACTTCAGCGGTTCAGCTGCGTATCGAATTGTTTATTTTTCAAACGTATGATATGGAACACTTCAAGTAAATCAGTTCATCCTAATAAAAGACTATAATGTGTGCAAATTTCATGTTTTAGGAATTAGACTATTACGCAAGCAAGAAAACACTAGCCGTCACAAGCTTCAAACGTTCAGAACATAACAAGCTAGATGACCTGCAATTTAAATCACTTACCAGTAATAAATAAAGGTAGGCTGAGTCAGCTGATTGATTGTTTTCTAACATAATTGTTTCTATTCTCGCGAGTGGGATTTTAATTTGCCTTAATCCACTGCAATTTCTTTCTGATTGTGCTAAACTTATATATTGTTAGAGTAAAAGTGAACTCACACTGAATTACAAATAGTTTTTTCGTGCTACAGTTTTAGAAAAGTCGCGAACTTTGTATTTGTTTCACGTAGAACGCTAAGCTATTCTACAAACAAGATCATTTACTCAGAGAGGCTAAGTTAAAAGTGTTACGCCAAAGTCTGTAAATTGAGACACCAGGGCGACCCTAACTACAACCATAGATCATGAATAATAAAATAGATTATGCATGCATACGGGGGCTGTGTGCCGAAAAAAAGGTTGTCGGGAAAATAGTGCATGATCGCGCTGCGAGGTAGCGATAGGGAGAAATCATTGGTAGCATTGGCGCTTCACACCGCTTCCGTCTTTTCCCCAATAGATAGCGCCACTATCGTCGAATTTCCAGTGGATTCAAATATTGCATTGGATCGGAGTTCTATTAGGTTATCCAAATACAATGCTACAACTGAGATTTATTGGCAAAGTTAATGCTTGTGACGGATAGGAGTCGTTTACTTTATATAGAGTAGTTGTTCAATATCACACGCAGCGTGTTTGCTTTTGACTAAAACGCTTTACTCTTTTTTTATTCCATTTAGACATCAGTGGAGAATATCTCTTATCACTAGCTGCTAGAGTGAAATCATCCTGGCTTAGATTAGACTCCAAGGTGTGTGAATCCTCTTACAAACTAACGATAGAAATTCTTAAACTTTCCAATTTATCTACGGAACTCTAGATATCTACAAGACATCAGCATGTTTTGAGTAATTAATTCTGATATTCTTCACGCATTCCTCTTAGCTAAAGCCGAGCTCGGTTCGTCCTACAGCGGAACTAGGACTGCGTGGTCGCTGCGCCCACATCACGGCCTACACAGTCGCAACACATGTAAGTCAAGTCATGATCGATTTCTTTCCGCGGAGAATGATTAATCGAACGTTAATAAACTGTGACGGTGTATCGAGTTACTCGTTGTTAACCCTTTATGCTTGCAAGGAATGTCAACGGGTTTTGGGCGAACACTGTTGGACCTTCGAGGTCAAGATTGTTTCAAATTCGTAATAAACATTTGAAAAATTAAATAAATCAGGAATTCCCTTTCCTCGAATTTTTTGTAGTTGCTAAGATAAAGCACCTCTTCATCTTGTGCGATTTAGCTCAAATATAAATACATTTTTGAGTTTGGCCTATATTTTCAAACATATACAGACACAACTATGTTTCCTAATGCCTGTTTAAATTCAGAAAATAACTTTGATTTTCATCAACATGAAATTTTTTGCTATTACAATAATTTCAGACTGTTGAAATATTTTGTTGTGCTAACTTTGTAGACAGAAAAAAGTTAAGAATAATTATATACAATATACTGCTTTAGTTATTGTTCAGCTTAGTTATAAAAAATGTTCATATAGTGTGGCAAAATAATAGAAACTGTTGGATTTCTCGACTTCGAAGAAAGATAGAAAAAACGTCTGTCCTCTCATTAGAAAGCGTTGGTCTATGCTTTTCAGAAAGTAGAAATAATTTCGTTTGAATAATATATAATTCCAAAATGTCTATACAAATAAATTGTTTACGTAGTTTTATGTTTTATTGTCATTATATTGTCTCTCTTTTTGAATAAACCACTAAAAGGTACATTATATAATATCAACTAACTTCTGTCTTACTTTCTATGTAAGAAAAAGGCTCCTGATGTTTTTACATGTTAATTGAATTTGTTTTGTCAAGACCCACCCTATCATTACACCTATCTCAAGTCGCCTTATTGGATTTTTCGTACCATTGTCCTCAACTAGTAATTAAAATTACGTGAAATTAAGCTCTGAGAGGAAAATACAGCAAAGTATACATAATTTAAAGATTAAATTTGTACCGTAAAAAAGCCATGTGCCTGTTTAAATATGTGCCCATTAAAATGCATAGCTCATCTGATTTTTAGTGGTGGTACAAACTATCACCTCCAACATAGTTTGTTGGCTGTTTCTTAGTAGCATTTGTAAGAAATAAATTGTATTTAACGTATTACTCAGACCAAACTAA
>JAGFPH010002715.1:50132-60151 GCA_018207615.1 Philaenus spumarius | reverse complement strand
GCAAACAGTGGTGGACTCGCTTCAATACTGACAGGATATAACTAGTTACCTATGCTTAGGATACATCGGTTCTTTTGATTATTTGTCAACATTTTACTACGATATTTAAGTAAAGTCTATAACGCATGTCCAGACTTATGTGGTAAGATGGCGGAAATGAAGCAAACAGTGGTTGACTCGCTTCAATACTGACAGGATATAACTAGTTACCTATGCTTAGGATATATCGGTTCTTTTGATTATTTGTCAACATTTTACTACGATATTTAAGTAAAATCTATAAAGCATGTCCAGACTTATGTGGTAAGATGGCGGAAATGAAGTAAACAGTGGTTGACTCGCTTCCATACTGACAGGATATAACTAGTTACCTTTTCTTAGGATATATCGGTTCTTTTGATTATTTGTCAACATTTCACTACGATATTTAATTAAAAATTCCAACGGAGTTTTAGAGTTCGTCTTTGCACAGTTAAACTAGAAATGCATGACTTCGTGTACATGTCAAAATTAAATAATACGCTGATGGATTAAGATAAAGTTATATTTAGAAGTAGGCCTAAGTCATGCTGGTTCTTTTTCAATTCTATCGTTCTAATTTTAATTAGAGATTGAATATTCATTACCATGTTAACTTTGAGCATATGATTAAGCACAATATATATGTTTATTTAAATTAATGAATATCGTTGTTTTGTTTTAAAAGACTAATTTACTCTATTTGTCAACATCTTAACTAGTCCACACTAGTATTGCACTACTTTGCGTCTGCTATAAGTTTACACGATTATATTATGTCCTAGAATACGTTTATTCAACTGTTTCAATCGTGTAGAAAGAAATCATTCAACCGATTAACTAACACTGACAAAGTCTAATATGAGCGTCACATTAGTGTTTGGGCGCTGTTTAAGCTAAGCCAATAAAATATGTCCATCGTTTTTTAAAAAAAAGTCGTTAAGCAGGCTGGCCTGTTTCACATAAACTCTGATCCTAATCTGATGTCACCTAGCACAAGTGGTTTGGAAAAATAAATCACATTTTAATAAACGCCCGGCTATATCGTACCAATGCTGTCATCAAGTTCAAGCGAATGCAAGTGTTTTCCTTAAAGAAACACACTCACAGTTATTATTAACTATTGTTAAGACAAGTGTTACGCTAGGGCACATGCTAACACCTGCCACGGAATAATTGTATGTAAATAGGAATAATTCACTATTGCATGCACAGTATAGCCATGCACTAGATTAAGTTAAACAATCTGTTGAGTGCTCTTTGAGCAATGTATATTTGACAAAAGTACTGGAAATGTAGGTTATGAAGTATACAAGACTGAAACTACGGAATGCGTTAACATAAACAGTACTGAAATTAAATCAGCTGTGGTTGGCTTTTAGAACAGCTGATTAAATTGTTATTTGCTACTAGGCTACGTTATTACTTTTTTGTTTGAGGTTAGTTAGCGTTGTAATGGTTCTTAGTACTCTAGAGAAAGTTTTAAACTCAGAGTATTATTTTCGCTCTTAAGGAACAGGTCGTTCCGGTGGTCCTTGTTTCGTTCGAACTGCTGTAGAGTTTCAAGAACGATTTCACAAATGGCTGACAAGTAATGCCATTTTGATAGTGTTGTACCCGCAGTGTTTTAACTCAGCATAAAGAGTGTGTAGGCCGTCCAAAAACTGTCACTACCACTGAAAACCACTGTAGACTTCTCTTCAGCAAATCTTCACCGGTCATCTTTGAAAATGAACATCAGCAAATACTATGTTTGTGAATAATGTTTAAAACCCTTGGTGGATTCCCGTATAGAATGCAAATTGTTCAATCTTGAAATGCAAGGGGCATAAAAGACAGAGTAGTTTATTGCGTCCCAATGCTTAGCAAAATGTATGAGTTTCAGAGGAAAGTACATGACACCTAAACGGTTACATCAATAAGCAAAACACTTTTTCTTGGATTCCAACGCCCAACGATGTTTAGAGAAGCCACTACACAGTACGCGTAACAGTAGGGCCTATGATGCGCTATACAGGGAGACGCATACTGGTTTTGTATTTCGTTGAAGGTGATAACGAGAATGATGTTACTATAAACCTGGTTCGTTACAAAACACCCTTCAACCTTTTTCAAGAGATTTTAAGAGGTATATCGTGTTAGCAACCTAGATTTTGGTCCCCAATGGTTCGAACAAGATGTCGCCACTAGACAAACCGCTGCAGCCAATACTGTTTTACCTCAAAGAAAGTTTGACAACCGCCTGATTTATTTAGGAACAAACTATTCATTCCCATCCCGCTCCCTTGACCTTTCACCACCTGACGCTTATGTGTGGGAAATGGTAAAGAACACATTTTCCGAAATGAGCCATTAACTTTCGTGAAGAAATAATTAGATAACGTAGAAGCATCCACACAACTCCTTTTCACCAACTCGTTCGAAGATGTTCAACAACGTTATTAGAGTTGCCTAAAACTTAACGAGGAGCATAATTAATATGTGTGAGTTGTGTGTCAAAAACTAAAGTTTAGAGCTTCATTTTACGTTGTATATTTGTTTAAAACTGTTACAACTTCAGTACTGTTTGTTTAGGCACGTACTGTAATTCCTTTTTAATGTAAAGTTGGCACACATTTAAAAAAATCATTCACTGAAATAAATAAATAAATAGAAGGACAATAACACAACAAATTAATGAAAAGTTATGTTTAAGGTAATGTTAAATCCCTCTGAGGTTGAAACTATGTCATTGAAATGTGCATAAAGTTAGTAGGCCTACAATAAACATAACTTTTCATTAATTTGTTCTGTAATTGTTTTTTGTTCCTTTTATTAATTTTGTGGTGTGGTATTTCATTCAATCGGTGTGAATTTGTCGCCACAGTGCTCTTCAACCTTTGAAATTAATTAATGTTTTATGTTAAGACAAAACCAAATCAATGGCATCTCAGCAAACGGTATTTTCGAACGTTTTAGATTACACCCATTGCCCACGTTACCCGGACTGCAATGGTTAAAACACCAGTAAAAGTTTAATCAAAATCATGTTTAAACATACAAACTTCCTCTCTGATATATACTGTATGGAAACTACTTTACAGTTTTGAGTTAAATGTATTTTTACTGTAAATTTATTCCACGTCTAACTGGCTAACTAGCCTGATTGTGTGGTAGACAAACAAGAGGAAATTAGTATTTTACAAGTACAAGAATTGTCGGAGACGTAACGACCTTGACTTGAACAGATTTATATTCCAGAGAGACAGACACAGTCGAAACCCGGGAGGCGCATTGTTTGCCTTATATAGGTCGACGGAGGGCTACTTTAGATGAATTTATACCGACAGCTGCAAGGCTGAACAGTATTTGGAGACTATTTACATAAAATGTGGGTCTATTTATGTTTCGTTGTTTTCAAGTACGGGTTTGGCTTTCTCTGCTGTAGAGTCCAGTCGCAGGTAGGGGTTTCTTGCACAAGAACCTTCAATGATATTTTGATTGAAAATTGTTAAAGCGTCGGCCGTCAGTGTAAATTTTAATTTACAGTTAGTTACCTTAACGAAAATCTTCAGTTTGTTTTAAGAACTCGTAGGACCCTAATCCAACAGCCAGTCGATTGCATTCCAACCGATGGACGTCGATAGATGTAATTACTGCGATGTGCTGTTCCCCTTCCGAAAGCCTTCATAATCTCTAAAAGTAAAAGTGAACCTTCTATTGACTTTATAGCTTTTGGTAAAAAAAAGTTCAATAAAATCAACATGTTTAGTAAAATTGGTTTCTAAATTATGGGTTGTACACAATTTTGCAATAGGTTTTGTGCATACAAACTATAATACACTCCGTTTTAAGAGTATCAGCTATCGTTATCAATGGAAACACTAAACATTAAGGAAAAACTAAATATATGACTTGGCCTATGTTGGCTTAATTCAAAAATTACAAGAAACCTATGATTATAATACTAAGTGAAGCGCTCAGGATTCGGGTTAGGATCGGGTGTGAATCTCTGAGCGTGTCACTGATTCTTTTGGGTAATCTGACGACGATCTAGAAGGCAACTGGTGGAGTGCCAGAAATTTGCCCACGATTGACGAATTACCAAGACTTTGAGGAACTCGTGCAATCTTAATTCTTTTTGGAAGTGATTAGAAATATAATTAGGACCGGCTAAGATAACTGTGCGTCCCTACCGAGTTCGCAAGGGCCTTTATAACAGTAGGTATGCATACCCGTATCGAAACCGAAATAGGGTATTGGGTGAATAGCGCGGTCGGGTCTTGATCGCCTTGTAACCCAATTGTCTAGTGTTAATCCAATGAATACAGAATTTATAAAAAGCGCAACGCCCATTTTAAAGATTTAACCTAGTTTTATTTGAATCTGACAAGCGCTACAGTCGTCGGTATGACAAGTGTGAGTGAGACAAAGAATGAGCCAGCGAAGGATTGATGAGTCACAGACGGGTGGAAATTTTCAGCCAGCGCTGCCTAACGGCTGCCACGCTAAGCTCGATCCAACCGGACTGACTGTTCTCCATAAGCGTTGCGCTTCTTATAGGTTCTGTGTTCATTGGTTAATCTTACAAATAGTTATGATATTTGGAAGTATGGGTTATAAAAACTGGTTACCGGTGTGTGATAGTTCTGAGTTGTTTCCTTAACGGGATGAGTTGTCAGTGATCTACGGGCTCTCGTCATTGGGGTAATATAGACGGTTACTTTATACTCCTAATTTAAAGAATCACCCCCTGCTCACATTTAACTCGTAACAAATTATATTGAGAAAAATCAGAAGACCGTAAGACAAGTGATATCGAAAGTCCGAAAATGTGGAAGTAACAGGACTAGCCAATCCTCGTCAGATACAAACTAATTGTTATGATAATGTTTTTTCTTTCTCTTTTAGTGCGTTTGGAGTGTATTTTTATTTTCTATATTTAGTTTACACTGTATTGAAGGTAATCATAAAGGAAAATGTCTCTAGCAACAGATATAATTGTATATTAATTTTATACACGAAGCCTGAATTAACTTTATTTTATACATTATTCTCCCGGTACATTTTTAACAATACAATTATATTTGAACCAAACGTGTTTGACTACTTTAGATTTAACTTTTCTATAATGTCTACATAAGACTAAACTAATTCTCGATATTATTGAATACAAAATACAAATGATTAACGGATTTTAAAATAATTAAAACTCTCTTACTTTTTTAAATAAGCTCAGAAAGGAAAATTTAAAACAAAAATGTGTTGGTTTGACAATTAATTACTCTTACAGACGATTCGTAAATTTTGCTTCATTGCAGCAGGTTCTTACAAAATCATTAACCACGGAAGACTTATAGCCAATTAAAATTGTCAAATCTGAATACGTTGGCACAACTAACAACATCTTGAGACATTTCTACCTCAGCCCTCCCAGAGATGCATCTAACCGTGTAGGTATAAAACCATAAAAAAACTTGTTCTCCGGATCCATTTTATGGCTTGACTTAAGCGAAATAGTATCTTAATAAATTTAGCGGAATTTCTTCCAAGATGATCAAGGACACTAATAACTTGGACGTCCGTTTTATGTCCAGCCTTATTTGGACAGCCATAGTTAGAGACGGGTTCTTGTTGGGCAATTCCAATATTGCAAACATTATGCCACTCTACCGTCTCAAACCTTGACTTTGAAATACTGTGTCAGATACACAAGAGGTTTTAAACAAATATGAATTACATCGTTGGATTCTTTATTGTTTTCTATAATACTTTGTGAACACATGTTTACTTGTCATAATAATCAAGCAATCAAATGCATGATCTTTCTTTACTTTAATAAAGATAAATGAAATGTAAAGACTAAAACAGACTGCCCGTGCATACATTTAGCAATCCAATGACAGTTTCAACCTAAACACTGGGCTACTATTTCCACCGAAAGAATCTAGGATTTGTTTTCCAATCTCAGTGCCCCCAAAACATAAGGGGCAATTTTGAAGAAATTTTAAATGTACGCATATAGGCCACAAGAGTTACATAATTCGTTTCGGTCTTTTAAAAGAAAACATTTTGAATAAAAATCAATTTACCTGGTTCAGTTTCAAAACGACAATCCCCAACCTATACAATTTAATATATTTGATAGAATTTATTCTAAAAACTCACAATCTGACCAAACATTGCTTATGAAATAAACAAACTCTCAAACAATGTCCAACTTTTCCACAAGTTCCCGATATTAAAAAATGTATTGTATTTCAGTGAAATGAAAAGCCCATATCTGAAAAAATATCAAACGGTTATGAAGCTCGAGTGGGACAGCTATTAAATTAACGGGCTTTTAAAGTTCAACATTTTTTGTAATGTTGATCATATTTCTCCAACAATTTCAAAATGGCAACCGAAAAACTGATTCATACGTTTTTATAAGCATTATTTTGTATTTTAAGACGTTAAGCAACAAAAACAAATAAGACTCGACTAGGTGACAAGATAATTCTTTATGAGGTACAGTTTGTACTTTGTGAACAATTTTACGATACAGCATTACGACATATTATATTACGGCTGGTTTGAAAGTAAAAATGAGTATGATTACAGAAATTCCCTTTCTGCAGGATATTAATGTTTACCAAAGAAACACAAAATCACACCTCGGTCATTACTGTTGTGAGATAAGATGACAATAATTGACAAGGTCACGGAGGCGCTCCTTTATTGTCACGTGATGCAACTTCCGTTTCCGGTAATCAGGTCACGCAAGGACTTTAAGGCGGCTATTACAAAAAAGTTAGGTTAGGTTTAGGGCGGACCTGTACGGGTTAGGTTAGGCAGGTGTGTGGGCTGGCCTGTCAATCTTAGAAAAGTTGTAATCTTAGCCATGGGAGTTGAAAGAATGGCGATTGTGTACTAATTCTTGTTTAATGTTTCGTATAGCTACACGGTATGTCTTTAAGACTTCTATTACAAAAGTTACAGATTATAAAATGCAAGTGTGTAGAAACAAATATTCGCTGTATTCATAGTGTAAGAAACCACCCAACTCGATGAAATGTATTTTAACTAAGGGAGACCGCTCACACGCAAACCTCCTTGCTACCTTCCCTATATATGTTACAATTAAACGGTATAGGTTAATCGTAATCTATCCTTAGATAATATTAAATGTCTAAATGAGTATTTACTTATTATGTTAAAACAAAAGTTATAAACATGAATTATGCATAATCAAAACAAACTCCTAACCTAAAAAATTATAACTACAAAATATTTCAAAACATGAAATATGATGTTAATGGAAATTAATTTCAGAAATAAATTTTAGCAGACAATCAACTTTAAAACTTGTGTGCAAGATAATAATAAACAAACATATTATACAACGTGCTCTATTAACAAATGCCAGCCATGTGAAAGGTTTTTCAACTTCCCATTCTAAAATAAAAGTATTTCAAAACAAGAATCACCTTCATTGCTCTATTGTTTCTGAGCAATTCTCAACTTCAACTAAACACTTTGTTTATAATAATTTGTTTTAATCTTTACACAAATCATCGAGTGCAGTTTTCTTTAACACCGGTGGAAAGACCGTAGATCTAAAGTTTAAACCAAGACAAAAACTAACGATTTTCTGCAATAAGTGTGTGAAGTAAACGTATTTATCTTTTATTTAAAGTGTCTCCATCGGGACTAACTCAATACTGTTAGTTTTCATATTTGTTATGATTTAATCCGTATCAATCATATTGTGCAGTAGGTTGTGCAGTAGGGCCTACTTTGTTTTTAGGTAGAAGCAATAAATATACAATTATTAAATAATACAAATGAATAAACGGCCTGCATGGCAGTTTAAAGGTAATAGAGTAAACAGCTGATTATTGTACCACCACTGAACATCTACAATTAGCCGAGCTATGTATTTTAAACGGAAAATAGAATTTCGTTTTACTATCTTTAGGCCTTATCACGCTTTTAAATTTGAATTTTTCCCATCAGCTTAATACTATATTCTTTAGATTGATGTTTATTGCACAGAGAGTGAGTGGAAAGTTTTCACGTAGTTTTACTTGACAGTTCAAAATATAAATAACTTCATTTTTATGCTAAATAAAAACATTTGTTTATGCCTTAAAACTATTAAAGCCTGAGAAGTTTACACTTATTTTCCAATGAGTGATAATTTAGAACCTTCTTTGGCATTTATAATGTATAGGCCTACATTGAATAAATATAGTCGAGCTTGACTCGTGAGAAACAATTATTTCTAAAAATAAAAACACTATTCTCACAAAAATACCTTTAATGGTCAAACGCCATTCTCAGTGGCATTTGAGCTACAACTAAATTATAACTGAAACTCATAATCATTATTATAAATTTAATATTTATAATTTATGTTAGCGTAAACAGTAGAAGGCACTAAACCAACGATTTGTATTCAATTTCGTCAAAAGCCTTATGAAACTTTCACATGCTTCAACAGACGCCAATACTACCCGCATCAATCAAATTACATTAAAGATAATTTTGTAAAACAAACACATAGTACTAAAATAATATATGTACTCGTATGTTTGAGTAGAAGAAATTAATTTTGGAAACTAAAGAGATTCATAAGAAAGTTAAAATTGAACAATTGAACAAGGAAGTTTAAAATTTAAAATCAATATGACCAATGATTTAAGAAGAAAAACAAACTTGCCAAGCTGAAAACAAGAAAATATTTGTGAGGATAAACGTTAAAGATTATTTCGATTCAGGCTTTTAAGGGTCGGCTCTAGTAAAACAGAAAGCAACCTGCGACTCCAGCGTAACGGCGGTAGGTTACGCGGACATTGCTCATCCTAAATCCATTTAAAACCCGAAATTGTTCAAATAGCGTTTTTTTTTAAATACCAAACTCTTGGGGACAAAATTCTTCATCCGAATGGCTTGATAATTTTTCGCTATAATTAATAGTTACATCGTAAAAAAATATTTAAAGTCACCCTGTAGCGGCGGTAGGTTACACGGACATTGCTCAGCCTAAATCCATTTAAAACCCGCAATTGTTCAAATAGCGTTTTCAAAAAAATACCAAACTCTTGGGGACGAAATTCTTTATGCAAATGGCTTGGTACTTTTTCGCTATAACTAATAGTGACAACATAAAAAATGATTAAAAATTAATTTTTTAAATTGTTAATAAATATTAAACAAAACGTTTTTCTTAATTTTGGAAAAGCCATTTGCATGCGTATTGGCCATAGCTTTAAAATGACATATCGTTCATAATTATCCGATCAAAAATAAAGGAAAAATATGGATTTTAATTTAACATTGGTCTTATGGAGTGTCAACCAACATGGCCGACAGCTAGAGCCGACCCTTAATTATTAGACTAAGATGAGGGCGGCTAAGGTAGCCTGGAAGAATATGTAACATCTTATAGGCACGGTACACACTTGCTGCAAAAGGACGCGGTATGCTGCCTCAATTTCAATCTGCGACCTATCGTCAAACGTTGTTAATCTTTCATTTGTCACCAATCGAGATGGAAATTACATTATTGTTTACCTGTATGTTAAAATTTAGTATTTATGTACATTTTTATATATCCAATTAAATATATAAATATTCTCTTTTAATTGTTTTTCATTTCATATTGATAAATCAAACTGTTTAAAACATATTACTATTATAAATAGTCATACGTTGAAAAATTTAGATATCAATTTAGAAAATTGTTGGCTTATAAATTAATTTATATCATTCTTTAGCTATCCTTATAATCGTCATGGCTCACATCCCAATCTACTGGATACATTTTCAACCTCCTCCATTAAATTTTCGATGTCCATATTTTCGACAGACATAGTTTTGAAAAAAACTTTATAATCAAATTTCACGCAGATTTGGGATTGGACGCGGCTGCAAATGTGCACTGCCCTGTAGCAAGTTGAGTACTACTAGGAATCGAGATAGGGAAAAGTGACAGGAACATGCGTCCCTCTCGGTAGCTACAATATCTGTAGTGACGC
>JAGFPH010002715.1:24645-46415 GCA_018207615.1 Philaenus spumarius | reverse complement strand
TGTATAATTATAATATTTCGTCGTATTATCACTTTATATAATTAGAATAAAAAAAAAACTAAAGGACTTACCTAAACTGTTTAGTTACAGTATTTTGCATGAGAACATTGCATGTATTTTGCATGTATATGCATTGTAAATTTGCTGAGTACGCAGGGGTACGGGCTAAATATTATCACCACTGGCTGTCAAACCCTCATCAAGATTTACCCCGGTCAAGCCGTGCAGACTACGACATCACGACGGAGCCCACTCGCAGCTGCACCACAGTCGTGTTGTCGTAGCCCTGCAAACCAGGTAAACCGATGACCCTTGGCAGTTTTATTGCACAGTCGTGTTGTCGCTTTACCGATTTACTAAAACTCCTACGATTTGCAATTTTGTATTTTTTTGTTCGAATAAAAAAGCCATCACACATGATTCAATAACAATGTATACCCTATTCGAAACCTAATATATCATCAGGATCACTTAATTATGATGTTATCACAATGAACCCATGGTGAACTCAAGTTCACGAGATGGACTAAGTTCTTTTGAAGCCGACAGAACTGTAGGTGTGTAAGTGCGTGGGTGTAGTTGTGCGAAACAATCAATTGCCTGTAGACCCCTAACCGGATACGAAATGGTTTTACATTAACTATGCATTGGTTTACAGAGTATAGCACAATCAGTATAAAGTAAATTCAATTTATAACTGTCCGTTTTAAACCTTGAGGCTCAGCCGCACCTCCTACACAATGAACTAATTGTATATATGAGTAGTGTTAAACATAAACTAGTGTGATAGAATAAACCAAAGTCTTACCAAGTCTAAATAGTACTTGTATTAAGTGAAACGCATTTCAAAGATAATATCTTCAATAATTTATAAGCTACTAGCTGGCCCGATCCGGGTTTGCACGGATAGACAAATCAAAGTTAAATGTATATTAACAAAATATATATATAAATAAATATAAATATTTCTTATGGGGACTTTTAGTAACTTTGACCCCCAAAAACCCCCTAAAATTTCATTTTTTTTAAACCTTTCTTAGCGAGTACCTAGGGCCCTAGAAGAAGCTACATACCAAATGTCAATCCAATCCGTTCGGTGGTTTTTGAGATTTCGTGATGAGTGAGCGAGTGGTATTTGGATTATAAAAATTCTAGTTAAGTGTTGTTATTGTATGCGATACTGAAGTGTTGCTACAATAATCAGCTGTTTACTTTAAACTGGCATGTATTTAAAGTTACATTTTCACAAACAGCTGATTTCCTATTTTGAAACTATTTGTATTTGAGGTTTTTGTTTAGAAGTAGATTTAATTCACCCGGTTCTTTTGAACATTTATTACAATCTCTGGTACATCGTAAAAAGTATAGAGTGATTTAGACATTGTATATTATTTACCATTTTATCTTAGAGGTTATGTTTACGTTTTGTAAACACGTTTGACATGACTATTGAAACCAAAACGAGTGGACTATAAAATCTATTACACAAAAATTAAAAACCCTCAACACCGTGCAAAAAGCTAACAAAACTTACTAACATTACTTTATTATACTCAAACTTATGAGTTGCTTGCCGGAAACAATACTTTGTATTGCTCAGCTGATTGTTAAATAGAGTAATGATAAGATTAAAACTGAAATTATCGTTCACTGTTGTCAGCAGTCGAATGGTACAAATTAACACCAAATGAAACTGTAAAACAGGCTTTTGGTTCATTTGTCGAAATAAGTGGTCTCAGATTTGTTGACAATCGGCGTTCGTTTTGATTACGAAACTCTATTAAAAATTTAGTTGAACAATATTAAGTCATTTTAAACTTGTATGCAATTTAGTTTCGTTCATTATAGTTAGTTTTAAAGCAGGCTTGTAGTTTTAGTTAAATAGTTTTTATATAAAAAAAAGTGTAAAGAGAGTAATTACTTTTTGCCACCATTGGTATTTCGTGGCAAAAATATTGGGGATTTCCTAACTTTTTTCCAATATGGCGACCAACTTTTAAATTGTTATAGAACCCCTTATTATTGATTATTAGATTGTTGTTCTCGTAAGTGATATTGTAATTTAATGTAAGAAGTTAATTTAATGTGATACGATATTTGCGTAAATTGAGAAAATGTATCACATCTTGTGTAACAATTATAAAATGATCTAATTGCAATTCTACGACGTAACAACTGGTATTTTTTGTAATTCAATTGTTAACACTGAGGCAATGGAGTGAATCTTGACGATAATAGATGTATTTAAAAAAGTTTAAAATATAAATAATTTCTGCAATTAATATTCTAGTGATAAATAAGAACTTTGGATAAACAATTTTGAAAACCATACAAGTATTATTAAATGCCGAGAAGAAATAACCTTCGTTATACTGTACCAAAACAACTATTTTTTTCGTTTCAAATTTTGAGTACGAGAAGTGATGCACTTCTGCATTGTTTTCTGATTGCACAAAAATAACAGCTGATGCACAAACAACCTTGTAAGCACAAAGTATATAACAGTAAATAGTATCTCTTCAAAAATGTAATTTAACAAGCTTACTACAAAATGCACTTCCTAACAAAGGCATCATAATATTCACTATTCATATTAATTTTAATATGTTTGATTAGTAAAATATGAACGTAATAATTCCGTATTTATACTGTGTAAATACAGTGTCCTATTTATCTAGTTAAATAAATCAAGTTTTTTTATTATGAAAATTCCATTATTTTTTATGTTTGTTTTTGGACTTTAATATATTATTTATAACTCTTGTCAATAGTGTTATTTTTATGTTTGTGTTTGCTCAAATTATTAAAAATGATTGCACACTGAAAAAGCTTACTTTTGAAACCAGTAATGAGATGCACTATTTTAACAATTAATTGTAGTTTATACTCGGTTTCGTAAAAAGCTGACACTCTATGTTTTTGATTTGTAAATTAATAGGCCAACTATCATGAAAATTATTTTATAAGAAAAACGAGGAGTGTCAGAGACGGAAGAGCCAAGTGCGGTCAACTCTTGTAAACTTAAATCACATATACTAGGTTCATGACAACTAAAACATCTTTAAATCAACAAAACTCAAGATCAACTATCCAGTTTGTTAGTACACTTCACTACACCATAAAATATTTCAATACCTTGACAGACAGATTAGTATTTCGTAAATTAGGGTTATATGTTTACTTTTAAGGTTAGTATTTGTTTATTTCGACTTACAATGTTATTATAGAATATCCGAAGGTATAATCCACTCCTCACAACTATCAAGTCAACACTGACTTGGAGTCAACAAACATAGGAACCGGTTTCCTTGAATGCTGCCAACTGTCCGCTAACGAAATATCGTACTTCATTTAACTATTTATGTGTACCAAGTGTTGTTTAGTAATTTTATGGTAAAAGTGTTAATTGTATAATTGACAAAATCTGTCCATCTGATACCGTTAACAAATATGATCTCTCAAAATTTAAAAGTTTAGGTTGTGCTACTGAGGTTAAAGATACCTTATTTGAAAACTCTTGAGCCCATGTCAGACAAAAATAAAATCATTTAGCAAAGTTATAAAATAATGTACAATAACCTTTAAACAAACGTTTTCAGTAATACAGGTGATACAGTAATCAACTTTTTACTAGAATAAATAAACCCATCTAAACTGACACGTGTTTACAGAATATTTCATATTTTGTAATGTTTACTTCTAATTTTTATTTTCTTGTTTTTGTGGATGTGCTGGATAGACTCTCGTTCCTGGTAGGCAGTTATGAAAAAGGGACACAGAAAAATAAGGGATCTAACTTCCTTTTGAGGCATAAAAAATGCGTTGGTCTTTACCTGATTCCATAAAATTTTGATTTTTAAATTTTGATACAGAACTGAAAATCATCAGATATACGTCACATTTAATTTTAAAAATTTCCTCAGTTTTCTAACACAATAATATTCTGTTGGAATATTTTGTAGTAGTTACATTTTTCAGTATCAGAGATCTATAAATATTGATATTTCAACGAATTGAATTTATTTAGATCTTGCTAGATGAATTATTGACTACTTAAAATGTATTAAAAATATATTAATTAATACAGACATTAAAAATAGTGAAAATTTGTAATTTATTCTTTTTGATTTTAAAATTATTAATTTAATAAAATTTGTAACTCAAAAAATGATTTACATTCATAATAAAGTTAAATTTAATTAGTTAACATAAACTAATGAGGTATAGAGGTCTCTTAACATAGTGGTGGGTGAATAGCTTAATATTCTGAAAACAAACTACTTATTTATGAAGAGAAATACAAGTGTTGTTCCTCCTCTGTTACAAAATTGTGGTTTAAGATGAGCTTGAAAATTTGGTTCTTTGTCTTGGATAGGCCAGTTTAAATGTAACTATTTACTAGGAATTAGGTCGTGCAAAAAAAATTCAAGAGGAAGGAAAATTTAAAGAGGAAATCAATTATTGTGAAAACTGATATCTCAATCGCTTTGAAATATAAACGCATTTATTGTTCACAAATATTGTGATTAATGAAATGTTATGATTTATTATCTATGATGTCTTCCCTTAATTGTAAATACAATATAATAACGTATATTAATAACGTTATTATAACGTATAGAACTTAATAACGTATATTAAAGTATATAAACATTTCTTATAACATTTTATTAAATAAAAATATGATTTAAAAATTTAATATTATTCCTTCATGGTAGTTTATTACTACGGTGTCTTAGTGAAATAAAAATGTTTACGGAAAAGTTACCACCATGGGATTTTTTTTTTTTTTTATGTCCTTTGTTTTTCAAATGCTAAGCCGTTTTCATTCTTTTCCGACTCGCTCAGTACGACAGGGATCAATCACTTTAAACAAAATTCAAATGCAGGCAGGAACTTTTAAAAAATGGCTTTTCTTATAAAATAAGGTGTTATTTTTATCTAACCTACAAATTGACTGAATTGAAATATTCAATTATTCGGTTGATAAAGCTGCAGAATATTCTTAAATGATTGAAATACATTTAACAAATAAAATAGAATAATATATTTACTGCCAACTCCGCTAGAAATTAGTCATAGATATCTTGCAAATGTTGTACATTGAGTTTTAGTCGATATCGTCCAATTTTCTGTAACTCTACTGTGAACGTCCGTATTTTAATTGACCGAGCGAAGCGAGGTCTCCGTTTTAGCTCGACCGTGCGGTATTTCGTCTGTCTGTTTCAGGATTTCTGCCAAACGCTTTGACCGATTGTGATGATTTTTTGCATGAATGTTCCTTATTCCTAGGCCAAACGATGCAGGGTTTTTTCCATTTTTAACTTTTAACCCCTTAAATAAAATAAAAATGACGGCCGCACCGTTTCTCTCAGTGTAAGCTTTTTTCCAAGGCCAGTTTGTGGCTTAACCGCAACTCGAATTTAAAAACTAATAACATTTTGCAGGTAGCAAATTTGATTTTAAACACAATTGTATTCTTGATTTTTTTCCGTATCTCTAACGGTAAGCTCACAAAATGGCTGCAAACTTCAAATTTGTTAAAAATCGTCCAAGTTTTTGTATTTTAACCATGTTTTTATACGTTTATTATAAACCAATTCAAAATTGTTCCATAGCTTTTTTGTAGATAAAGGTTCAAAGAATTCATATATGCCAGTAAAGAAATGATTGAAGTAAAATTAACAAAGTTATTAGCTCAAGAAACTAGCATGTTCAGTAACGAAAGGAAAAATTCAAGTTTAGGCCTACATAAAAGGTATTACATTTTTTGTAATTTGTTTCATAGATGTAAAAAAATTTCGTAATTTAGTTCTAAATAGAATAGTTCTGTACAGAAATATTTATCAATTTCAAATTTATTATTTTGAAAACACCAGTTTTTATGTTCCTACTACAAGACTGTTAACAAAACTAGCACTATATACTATTTTGAATAGTAATTTAGGAATACTATATACTTTGCCCAAAAATTACATATTATTATAAGAAAGTGTAGATAATAAATCAAAGAATTGAACTGTATACTTGTAAATTATTATTTCGTAAAAGTATTTGACTTAGCTTTATTTGAATTACAAAATAAGATGAACCAAATGAAACCTCGCGGCGATTATGGACATACAAAACATTACCGTTGGACAGCGTGAGAAGTGTTAGTACATGGGTTGAGATCACTATCACGACACTTTAACATAGTTTGTTTTCATTATTTCTAATATTGGAATATGATATGGAACTGTAAATACATTGTTAAGTTTTAGATATTTAAGTTTGTAAATATTTAATTTTATGTTTTCCCTCAATAACGCGATATTTTTAGCTACCTTACGCATTATTAACCTAAATAAAACGCAATGCCCCCTAAAAGAAAATCTTTAGCAGTTAAAGCTCAAGAAAAGAAAAAAACGAGAACTAGATCTCCCGTAATCGCGGGAATTTGCCAAATAATGTTTCACGGGCTAAACCTCCTGCTTACTTCCTTACTGGCACATTATTTTTAACCTAAGCTCAAAACCACATTTGTTATTTCAACGAGCGAGGTTTACTGTTCACAGAACTACTAGTTATATGTAAGTCATCGTAGTATAGGTGAGAAAAATCATGATAACTAATAAAATCCAATAACTGATATAAGTAACATATTTTAGCTCAAACAATTTACACAATTTTTATTTTACACAGTTAATGAATTTCGAAACCTTGAAATTTTTATGGAAAATTGTAAATAAAAAGAGGAGAGAGGGAGGCTCGAATACCCTGTATTTATAATGTAACAAATACGTCATGTAAACTTTGTTCGTTAATGATATAAATATTAGTGATTTTTTTTAGACGAAAACCTGAGCGGTTATCATGGCATAATATCTGTGACTTTTATGACTTGTTTGTAGAAGAACAAAAACATAAAATCTCTAATAGTGTTAGTGCTAAAAATTTTAAACGCTAAAATCGATTACTGACATGTTTGTTGTTACTTCTGGACTCCTAGAATAGCATTTTATGCTCTTAACTTGATTCCACGACTTTTGCGAGACATTTGGTTAATTCTAATATTACTTCGATACTTAATTAAATAAGTTAACTTCAAAAAGTTTAACTGTTGACATAAGATTCCTACTACACCAGAAAATGGAAAATTTTTATTCAGAAATATGTTTTGAAATGAATGTCATTTTTTAGATGTTTTATATTTATGGATGAAAGATTTTTGTTTTGAATTTACATTAGTAATTTCATCATGGTTATAACAGGAAATTTCATAATTTTCAGTGAGAATCCATAAAGTTTATATTTTTAGTTTCTCTTAGTTTTCATAGTAAAATTTTTCCGTCTTTGTTTTAAAATCTGTTTAAAGCCACGGGCCTCAAACATATCAAGAGTTGAAGTTAACTTTCTGTCGTGTAGTTATTACGTTTTTCTTTATCGTATAAAGATATGCTTTGGTGATTTTTTTATTTTTGTTTGTAACAATTTAACTCAAAAACTACTTAACCGATAAAACTTATAACGCTGTGTTAACATCCATAAACAGAGTTTCCTATGGCTATCAGTTGTTGCTACTTAATTTGAAACTAAGAAATATTTGTGTTAACAACGGAACTTTCAGCCTAGACATAAATATGTAGATTAAATGGGGGTTGTAGAGATATCGTGTTACCCAGCACAAAAGTAAACATATAACACGGTTTATTTTAACAAATTAATAATTTTCTTGGAAACTTAGTCGTTGTTCCTTGTTTTTAACATGGGCAGAATCGGGAACGACATGTACTCTATCAATGTTTTATAAATCAAATTATTGTCAGTACAAAATCCAAGTATATAATGTGAAGTGGTAAGTAAAGTTACAGTAATATTATGTAGTTTCTGCAAATGAATTATATATCAATCTAAGAGGTATATAGCATAAAGTTTGTGGTTAAAATATTAAAATTTACAAATAATTTTAAAGAAAATTTAGGCCTATAAATAGTTTTTTTTTTAATTCTCAGCTGATTTAAAATGTTCAGTGTTGTTACAATAATCAGCTTCTAATACGGCTAATTCTCAGTGTCATTTCAATTAACAGCTGATTTCATACTTTAAACAATTTGTAGTCCTAATTTTTAGGTTAGGTTTTCGGCTTTTGGTTGGATAAATTTTTTCCCAGGCATTTATTAAAACTTCTGTTATAATAAACAAAAGTTATAATAAAGGTTAAGAATTCATATTATTTACCATCTAATCTTTGAGGTTAAAATTAATCCAACACCTTTGTTAAAAAGAAATGATTAAATATGAGAATGGAGGTGCCAGGAAGTTGGGCATGCTGGGAAATTTCTAGTCTATTATATACAACATTTCTTTTTTCGCTTATTTTAATGCCATATTAGAATCATATAATTGCCCGTCAAACCACAAACCACAGAAAATTGCAAACATTACGAGAACTGTAATTGCCTTTGTAATATGTGACAGTATGTGACTTACATTTAGCTTCCTTTACTCACCAATTATCCTTGGTAAAATTTGATCCGTCTAAACTAACATTATAAAAAAATAATCTTTGATTCTTCCCATTCTCCCAACACATATTTTATAACAACTGTTCTGTTAGTACACAAAGAATCACCTTTTTCATTTTTAACCAAAATAACGCTTGTCGACCTAATGTTAATCTTATGGTAAATGACGAATTAGTAACGCCTTTTTTAACACAAAAAATATTAAATATTATTTAATTGCTCATTTTCTGATAAAGAACTTGTATTTAAAAAATTGATATGCCGCTGACGTAATGTCTAAATAAAACTAAATATTTAAAAATGTTGGCCCATATCAAATGGATGGGAGAAACAATTTAAGAGCTCAATACCTTGGAAGTTGTTTTGTACTGGTTACCAAATAATTTGATATTCAAAGATTGTAAATAATTCACTATTGATAAACAGCTAATACTTTTATTTGTAAACATGGTCACATTGTTGTTATTTCTCATTCGATTTTCTTAGTTAAGCTACCGTTACATTTGTATTTTAAAGTTGGATATTTTATAATTCATTAATTTATTTTTAAAGATATGCTTTTCCTAGATATTTTAATGATTTTTTTGTTTTTTATTGGCCTAT
Source organism: Philaenus spumarius (assembly GCA_018207615.1). Taxonomy (NCBI): domain Eukaryota; kingdom Metazoa; phylum Arthropoda; class Insecta; order Hemiptera; family Aphrophoridae; genus Philaenus; species Philaenus spumarius. The sequence goes on along the minus strand of JAGFPH010002715.1, from coordinate 37,305 downwards.
TTTACACAGATATCTTTATAAATAAATTCTACAAGATATGTTTAATACGTTTGAGGGTTTATACCCATTTCACAAAGTTAATGTGCTAAAACCCTACAGAAAACATTTTTTTAAACCGAATTTTGCGTTTTGGATTAAAAATTACTGCAGTTACAGCACTGGGATCTATTTTATTAAATTTATCTGCTAATTTTACGTAAGTTAAATTAAATTTTACACCTTAATTAACGCCCTACATATTTCAATAGGGATTCGTTTCTGTGAGTAATCTGAAACACGGATGAAATCTTTCGCCAGCTGTAACTCTCTAAGGACGCATTTCCATACCTATGAATATATGAACGTTTTCATTATTTTTACCAGTAGAATCAGTTCAGAAAGTGCTCGGGACATTATGCAAATAACTTATTTATGTAGTTCAAAACAACTTTAAAATATTTTGTTTCTACAGTAATTCTGGGTATTGTTGACAACTACCAAGAAATACTTTTTTCCTTTTTTTTTTGCCAATATCTCTGTTGTCCTTTGAGCTGCAGATAAAATAAAAAAAAAACATTGAGTTTGTCATTAAAAAAGTAAACTTTTTTCCTCTTGTAATTTTTTTGTAAAGTTAGCGGTTTTTGAGATATTTGGCATTAAAAATTCTAAACGGTCGCCATTTTGAAAATATTTAAAATAATGTTCTAATTTTTCGTACAGTGATAAAAGGTTACGCTACAAATATATGTACAAAGTTTGAATTCAATATCTTTTCTACTTCCAAAAATAATAAGTATTTTGTAAAAAAACACATACAGACAGACAGACCTAAAACGGAATGAGATAAGACACATGTTGTATTACATTTTATGTTTCTTTAAACCTTTTATGTGTATATATGTGTTTGCAATATAACGGCCGGTTTGGTCCAAATTTATTACACAAGTTGGTTTTCTAAGTGACGAGTTCATTAGCCAAAACAATCCAACAACTGGAAGCACTTTTTTGTCAGGAAAATATTTTTTACTAAAATGAAACTTTTTGGGGGTTTATCTAAAAAAAATAAATATAGGAAATTATTCTGAACATTGGTTTTCTCTACGACCTTATAGCTCATCTGGTTCTCCTATAATCTAATCTATCAAAACGTAAAATACCATAAAAGTACTCGGTTTAAATCCACGTGGACGATTTTACGAGCCCAACGGTCGGGATGCAAACTTGCAAAGCGCCATCTTCCGCTGCGAGCGAAGTGAAGCAGTGCAAAATCCTAGGCCGCAAGGTGCAAAGTAAGTTTTAACTGCAAGCGGAAGGTAGTACTGCCGGGCTAGTAGGTTGAAGTGCAAAGAAATTCTACTTATATATTTCGTACACGCAGGCAGCGATTCACCGTCTTCATGAGTAGACCAATTTCCCAAATAGTTGGAAAAACATTTAACATAATTTTGGAAATTCGCTCAACTAGTCCAATCAAATTAGCTCTGGAATAGCTTCATTTCAGAAAAAAATTTAAATAACTCTAAATCGAGCTGAAAACGATTTAAACCGGCTCAGGATCAACCCCTCTACAATTCCTACAGTCGATTAGAGGTGAGCGATAGTAAGGGTTGAAATAGTAGAGGTGAAAAGGGGTAAATTTTTTAATCAACCCCCAAAAAAATATTTCTTGGTGCCAAACTGTAGAATATGAAAAAATAAGAAACTTTCAAATTTAAATTGGATTGCCATAGCCTCAAAATCTCGAGTTAAATGAACATTTTTTTTACGAAATTATTTTTTTTCTCGATCAAAAATACTTTAATTTAAAAACTGTTATAAAAAAAATAATTTGATTTTGTGAGTTTTAAGTTTTTTGAAAAATATGAGGTCAAATTAAAAAAAATAGGTGAAGCAAGGTTTTTATTGTAAAAATTTGATTTTCAACTCATTATCTTCGTCGTTTTATCAACTGTATGGAAAAAATTTTTATATTTTAAAACATTAAAAATATAAAAAAACTAAAATCTTAAAATTTTGTATACAATGTCAAATTATATTGTATCGATAAATATGGTATATGTTCTTCATAATATTGATATTATTGACAAAATAGTAGAGTCAAAATAATTTGTTTGGCTTTTTCAACAAAATCACAATTTTATTTAAAAAATTCAACAAAGCCAAGGTTTTAGAAATTCAGAAATGAAAATTCCCCAAAAGTTAACCCTTAATAGTTGAACTTAAATAAACAGTATAAATATAATGCCAACCATTGGATTGTTTAAAAAAAAGATAAGGTACTCATAGAAAATACAATGTAACAAAATGCAAGTATATTCTATTTTACAATGTACATGAATATTTATCGTAAAGGCATATGTATCCTATTCTACGTGTTAAAATGGATTAATCATAAATAATTACTGTTTAATAAAATAATTTTTTAACAAAATAATATTATAAATTATAGTAATGAAATGATGACAAAGGACAAGTCCAAGGCCAAAGAGAATGCTTAACTTACATGTTTCATCTATCAAATGTCTTTAATTCACAAGTATTAAAGAACACAATGTTTTCTTATTTCATAAAAAATGTCCATTATTTTATGTTAAAATATTTAAAAAAAGTGTTGAATAAAATGATGTCCAAGAAGAATTTATCACGTTGTTATATTGCAAATCTTACATAGAAAACATTTTGAAAACATTTAGAAAACTATAGATTTTGAGGTTATGTTAAAATATGTTAAATAAGAAAGTTACATAATTTTTATATCTATAGCTTTGCAGCGATAAATATTTTGTGGGGTTGATTAAAAAGTTACCTCTTTTCACTATTACCATTTCAAACATTATTATCGCTCACCAATTAATGATTATAGGAATTCTAGACTGATTGATCTTGAGCTGATTAAAATCATTTTCAGCTCAATTTAGAACTGTTTTGAAGAGATCAAAGAATTTAATGATGTGACTCTAAAGTACCCTACTCTTAAGAACAGATTAAGTGAACATTTTTCAAATGACATTATTTTTTACCATGATTCTAAAAATGCCGATTTGTTTTAAAAATTGTGCAGGTAAAATATTAAAAGAAGAGTGGTATAGTAATCGATCAGAGACTGAAGAACTGGAACGAATGAGAATAGTTGAAACAGCTGAAATAATATTGGAAGATATTCGGTCCGAAAAATATGATTTGACCAGGTACCAACTTTCTGATTATGATTCGAATAATTTGTTCGATGGCGTTCCAAATACTCTTAAAAAGTTTCTGGGTATTGTAGTAAGCTCTCATAACGACACCCAGAACTTTCAGTCAAAGTTAAAATGTGTTAGAAGAACTTTTTCTCATTGCATAATTTCATCGGTAAGACCATGATCGTTTCTATCTCCAATTTTACTTGGCGTATCTTTAATGATGCATAAAAAACATGTGTCGAAAGGTTTAATAGATTTTCTGGCATATTTAGGACTTTGCTCTTCTTATAACGAGACAAAGTTATTTGAAGCTTCAATTATGAACTATCCTTCCGATCATTCATTTGCAAATGACTGTTATCTTCAGTTCATTTTCGATAACGCAGACCATAATACGAATACCATAGATGGAAAAAAACATTTCATGCTATTCGTGGCGTTGTTGGTAGTTGTAACACCTCAATCCAGTGTTATTAAAAAAAAATATTACAAGGTTACGTAAAATGCCTTCTGCTGATTTAATAGAAGGGAGTTTCGGATATATTCGTTTAGAAACATTTGAGAAAAAAATTCATATTGATTAAAAGCAGTCATAGTTGAAGAAATTTCAAGTATACAGTAATTGAAAAAAGTGCATTGGAAATTTCATTAATTGATTTAACATGGGCGTATTCAAAATACGCAGATCCAAAGAAATTCAAAGGTTGGAATTGTTTTATGGACGAATATCATAAAAATTCAGAGTACGCTACATCTTAAGTCATACCTTTCGTCAATAATCCACCGAGTAATTATGATACAATATTCACAGTTTTGGTCGAAGCAGCAACTCGTTTCAAAAATAAGAAACAAAACTACTGTTTTAATACATTTGACCAGCCTTTGTATATAAAAGCTCGTGAAATTTTGGCATGTGTTGATCGACAAAAAGTTAAATATAATTTGGGTTCTGTTATCATTAGACTTGGAGGTTTTCATACTATAATGTCGTTTCTTGGGTAGATCGGTTTTATTTACCTCTAGAATGCGATCAATATACGATAAAAATATGCCTGTAAATTGTAAAATACTATAAAATAGAGCACACTTGAATTTTGCTATATGAATTTTCTATGAGTACCTCTATTTCTAAATCATCTGAACTTTTTTCTAAATGATTGATGGGGTGGCGTTATTATTTGTAATGCTTAGTCTAAGATCAACTATTATGCTTTACTTTTGGGGAATTTTCACTTCTGAATTTTTAAAACCTTGTCCGTGTTGAGTTTTTTTAAATAAAATTGTGATTTTTGTTGAAAAAGCCAAACAACGTTGTTCTGACTCTACTATTTTGTCAATAATATCAATATTATGAAGAACATATACTATATTTATCGATAAAATATAATTTGACACTGTATACGAAATTGTAAGTTTTTAAAAATGTAAGATTTTAGTTTTTTCCTATTTTTGAAATTTTAAAATAAAAAAATAAATATATATTAAATTTTTTCCATAAAGTTGATAAAACGACGAAGAGAATGAGTCCAAAATCTACTTTTTACAATAAAAACCCTGCTTCACCGGTTTTTTTAATTTGACCTTATATTTTTCAAAAACCTTAAAAATCACAAAATCGAATAAAAATTTTGCTTATTTGGATCATTAAAAGACACACTTTACCTAAACAGTTTTTAAATTAAAGTATTTTTGAAAGAGAAAAAAATAATTTCGTAAAAAAATTTATATCCATTTGTCTTGGAGATTTTGAGGTTATGTCAAACAAATTTAAATTTGAAACTTTCTTATTTTTTAATATTCTGTTTGGCACCATGAAATATTTTGTTGTTGTTGTTGATTAAAAACGTTACCCCTTTTCAACCCTTATCATTGCTTACTCCTAATCGACTGTAGGAATTATAGATGGATTGGTCCTGAGCCGGTTAAAATCATTTTCAGCTCGATTTAAAGCTGTTTCCATTTTTTCCAAAAGAATCCCTAATTTGATTGGACTACAACTCACTTTAAGCGTTCAGTTAAGTTTTTTACTGATAATAATGAAGGTTATGAAGGTTAATAAGGTTTACATAAGGTTTATGAACAGAACCCTGTACTATAGGTAGAGTAACTCTAAATCTAGCCATAAATGTTCCAATTTATTTAGCACAGTTTTTTTAACAATGTAACTAAATTTTCTTAAAATTTGGTTTAAAAATGTATGTTTTTAAATCCGCCAATAATCCTTAAAATAAACACGAAAATGATATTGAAAAATAAAGCTTGCTCTGTAATACAGATTCCTGATTAAAGTAATAGCCCAACCAATAAACAGCATGCGACATTCACAGCAGCCTGATGCGCGCAGCTTCCCGTACTCTTCTCCTCCGCTGATGCTAGTTCCCCCACTACCCCTGCCTCTCTCGCCGTTTGTCGCAAATTTACCCGTTTCACGATATGTTCGGAATCATTTTTCATACTTTATCAACCTTATTAACAAATCGAAGATAAACGAATTGTAGGTTTTAATGTCTACTTTCAGAATCCGTTTGGTAAATTTAAATCGGGACACTCGGGTTAATAGAGCGCATAATGCAAGGAAATGGTCTAAACTGTTTATACTGCAATCGTGTAAAAACTATTAAATATCTGCTTCCATCTGTTTTAAGTACACAGAGTAAACATAGTTTTCCGAAAGATCTGGCCTTAATATTGTAAATTAATAAAGATATGAGTTTTTTAATAATGGTAATTTTTAAACGTTTTCCCAATTTTTCTCGGTGAAAAATGGTGTGATCGTAGTCTATAAACAACCATTTTATAGGTTTTTTAATTCTCTACAAATGGCTCATTGAATGTATCGTGATCATTCATGAAAACCCTAAAAAGTCCTGATTTATTATTATTTTTGTTTATAAAATAATGCGCAAAAGCTCCTTGCCTGAACATTTTTGTATTTTACATACCTATGTGCTACCCGTAAAGTCACTGTGGATGTCGCTTGCTGTTAAATTTGAAAACAAGAAAAAAATTCTATTGGTCGAGTCATTTGCAGTTTTGTACGTCTCAACGATTTCGTCTGAAACTTTAAGTGTAAATTGGGAACAGTTTCAACAAAGTACTATTTATAATTTTCTCCAATGAAGCAGAGCCTTGAGGAACACCTGAATGTACTACTAGCAATTTGTATCACATTAATGTATTTTGAAATACGGAAAATAAGCTTACAGTAAAAATTATAGCGCCTGCAAACGCCAAGATACCTTTTAAAGGACAGTACTGTGTATTTCTAGCCTAGAATATCCATGGAAGGCTGATTTTGTTTAGTTGGTGCTCGTTAAAATTAACCTCTAACAAAAAAAGACAATACTTCTTAGATACTTCCCGTGCGTGGAAAGTTTAAATGATTTAATTCATTTACATTATTGTGTTGGGAATGTATGAAAACTGATTAATTTTCAGGTACTTCTTTAGATATAAACGACCTCTAATCTTAACTTCAGCTACTTACAAAGTGGTTAATTCTTAGTAGAATGTACAGCATGTTCACCAAAATGAACAAAATGTGATTTCCCTAAAATATTCAGACAAATATAATACTGTTATTATTTTTTCATATTGTTTATTGTAGGTCATCATAAGATATTTTATGTAAAATCGGAAAATGGGTTTTCATCAATGCTGTATACATCAACAGTAATACAGTGTGTTTTAGCCGTTACTTCTTTCACCAATCCTTACTGCTAATGCAAAATTTATTTCCGTCATATAATTTGTATTGGTCAGTTCAGCGTTTGAGTAAATGAAGTGATATTACCATTTGGGACAGTTGGAAACTGTTGGGAACTTGTGTTTATTTATTCACGCAAATTAAATGTAGTATTTATTCTTATTCACTGCTTCGTTTATTATTTACGAAGTTTAGGTAGAATCGTTTCCGAGCTACGGGAATAGCAATATAAAGTATAGTTCCACATGTTTAACTAGAGTTGGCAGCTTTACTTTAAATGTTTTGTACAAAGGCTCCTTATTCCCACAACCAAATTTCGAATTGGCTGTAATATATTTAACCAAATTCTTACGAAGACAGCCGAAGACCAGTCATTATTGCACTCGAAACTAGTCCATAACGAAGCGAAAAAATCCTGTATATTTAAAAAAGGATTTTTCTAAATATAATACACACAATAAGAGACAAATTTTGGTCTCGTCTTCAAAATTTTAAACAAATTTTTAAAAAACATTTTTTTTGCCACAAATTGTTATTCTTTTATATTTAAAACTAAATTGTTAGGCACTTCATATCAACTAATTAAGAAAATTTAATACACTTTGATGTATAGTATTTATCTATAACATAAGTAGTAAGAGGTTGTTTTCCTCTGAACTACTACATGCAAAGATAAAACTAAAGAAATATGCGACCAGGTAGTTTTTCATATCTGTGGTTTGAGGGTAAGTGGGTGGAAGTAAAACAAACTGTGGTTGGCTCACTTCCAAGCTGACGGGATAAGACTAGTTACCTGGTCTTCGGCTTGGGATGTTTTGCATAATTTTACTATAGTATTTCTGTATAGTTATTTATGTTATAATATATTTTATTTAAAAAAAAAACCTACGGGAAAGGCTGTGCACAAACACATGAACATAACAATGGCTAAACACCCCATTAAAATTGTAAAGTAAATTACATGTTGTTTTAATGATTTATGGTTAAATTATAAATAGTAGTGAATAACAAATATATAACAATAAATTACAACAATAACAAAATAATTTTGTCTTAATCTATATATTTAAAGCTGTAAGAAAAAAAAACATTTGGACAGTTCGTCTGAGACTTCTACTGGGCCGATTTGCATGCGGGTTTTACCAAAACAAAGGTTTTCGGTCTTATATTAGCAGATTTTATTTGTATTTTGAAAATATTTACGTTAAGTGGGTCAAAAATGAAAAATAAACTTTTCTTATGGAGATTTAACATGGGAGAAAAGTCAACTTTTTCAATCCTTTGGACAGTTTGTCTGAGACTTACACTGGACCGATTTACATTCAGTTTATACCAATTAAAAGCAAAACTTTTCTATATTAGCAGGTTTTATTTACTTTCACGTCATCTTAATTACTTAAATTAAAAAAATCAACATTTCCAAACCTTTGAAATGACTTTATTTTACAGTTCTTCAATCAGCTGATTGTAAAGAAGCAAGTTATTTTGTCTAACAACAGAAGAAGAGCATACGCTAACGCTCATATAATATAACAGCTGATTTCACCCATCATCTGTACAAAACCTAGCATAGATTGTATTTTGGGGTTATGTTAACAAAATTACAATTCATCAATAATGTAATTCTTCTGAAGTTGATTTTTTTTAAATATGAGTTCTAAAATTAAGGTAGGCTATAATACGTTATAAAATTTGCTTTCAGGTTATAAAGTGAATATAAACACAACCTTTTATCAACAATTAATTAATTCATTTATACAAAATGTATGGAAGATACCCATTCGTAACATGAAATAAAAACCAATTAAAAGATAACATTTAATTTGTATCTTTATCTTGATATATAATTAAGGCCTACATAAATACAACATTTTACAAATAGGCCTACAGTTTTAAATTGCAATATTTTCATGGTAGTTGGCAACTGTACTATTTATGCAAGGTAATGGTTTTTCTCCTTTCTTTCCTATCTGTATTGACCCCAAAAAATTAGAGATTATGTGTATAAAATATTAGTTAAATTCACTGATTGTCGAATCCGGTTTTTCTCTTTAACTTTGCTACAAGAAAAATAATTGGACGGAAATAGCATTTTAATACATTTTATACATGTTTCGCACCATCTGCCTACCTCTCCACTCACCACAAATGGAGCTGTATCTGCCGAGTATCGACGGGCAACAACTATCTATATATTTTAAGTTAGGCCTAGACTGAACCAAAATAAATAAATAATGTTTATTGTTGATTGATTAATCAGCTGTAGTCTCTAATATTTTCATTAATAGTTTATTTCAAATTTTAAATCAATTATTAGTATTTTTAATTTTTAGGTTAGGTTTTTATTAAAGTGTAAGGCTGAAACCACACTGCGCCAAACAATTTGATTGAAGCAAACCGAAACAAAATGTTTCAATTTGACTGAAACATTCTCAACCCACATTGAAACAAACAGTTCACTCAAAGTTCCCAGGCATTTGCTTGTAGATTTATGTCTCTCCCTTTTTTAAAGTGTTAAAAGTGTATGATATCAAATACTATATATTACCGTTATGACTGATGATGAGTTTTGGGTGCATCCGTACAACAAAATAAGAATGATACTATTAAATCATTGTTATTTGAACTGCGACATTAGGATAATTATATTCCGAATATTGATTTAATAAATAAATGCTGTTACCTACTGTCTTACAATATTCTATTTGACGGCCGTTTCGGCTATTAGTAAAACGCGTAATTTAGCAAGTAGTAGTTGGTTAATTACCAACATATTTTGTAAATTATTTAAATTAAATCATAAAATTTACTACGGCTTTCTAACATTACGACCTAAAAAATAATTTTAAGTCTAGGCCTAACCTAAAATTATTGTATGTAGGCCTATGCTGCCGTTAATACAGGTAAAATAAATTAAACATACACACAATAATTTTAGGTTAGGCCTAGACTGATGAAAAAACATAAAATGTTTATTGAATGTATTTGCAATGAATAGACATTTAACTGCACGTGTTTGCCATCTTAGCTTTGATGTTATAATTAATTCTACACATTTATTATAATAACATTAAACTTATGGAAACAGTAAATATTTGTATAAAAAACAAACTAATAATAAACGGCAATAATTGAAAGATTAAAACTTAACTTTAGTTTCGCCTTGTAAAACAAATAATAAATAATAATTATTTATATAAAATACTGTTAAATACAGGCTAGAATAGAAGAAGCAAGATGTTTACATCCCTTCAATAGTAAAATGTTTGATTCAAACCGGGGTTCTTCAAACAACATCAGGCGTGACTGGTTACGACTGAGGCAAACAAAACGTTTGACCGTGCCAGTGTGAACGTGTTGCCTCTACTACCGGGCCAATTCCGATCCCTTGGTTTGCGTCAAACAGCCTGAGTCAGTTTGAAACTGACTCAGGCTGTTTTGTTCGATGCAGTGTGGATTCACCCTAAGACCTGAGCCTTGCTGACTACACAAGGAGGTGGGGGGTTGGCGTGCTGAGCACGCAGGGGTCTCCCCTAGTCTATATATTTAAAGCCGTAAGGAAAAAAAACATTTGGACAGTTCGTCTGAGACTTCTACTGGGCCGATTTGCAGGCGGGTTTTACCAAAACAAAGGTTGTCGGCCCTATTGTAGCAGGTTTTATTTGTATTTTGAAAATATTTACGTTAAATGAGTCAAAAATGAAAAATAAACTTTTCTTATGGAGATTTAACATGGGAGAAAAAGTCAACTTTTTCAACCCTTTGGACAGTTCGTCTGAGACTTCTACTGGGCTGATTTACATTCAGTTTATGCCAAACAAAAGCAAAACTTTTCTATATTAACAGGTTTTATTTATTTTACGTCTTCTTAATTTCTTAAATTTAAAAAAAGCAACATTTCCAAACCTTTGCAATGATTTTATTTTACAGTTCTTCAATCAGCTGATTGTAAAGAAACAAAGTATTTTGTCTAACAAAAGAAGAAGAGCAAACACTCATATAATATAACAGCTGATTTCACCCATCATCTGTACAAAACCTATCGTAGATTGTATTTTGGGGTTATGTTAACAATTACAATTAATTCATCAATACCTAATGTAAATCTTCTGAAGTTGATTTTTTTAAATATGAGTTATAAAATTAAGGTAGGCTATAATACTTTATAAGATTTGCTTTGGGGTTATAAAGTGAATATAAATACAACCTTTTATCAAACAATGAATTTATTCATTTATGCAAATTTATGGAAGATACACATTCGTTTAACTTCGGAAACAAACGTATATCTTCGTATCTATACTCATATTATAAAGAAGTAAAGTTTGTTTGTTTGTTTGTGTGTTTGTTTGTTTGTTTTTTTGTATGTAGGGGGTAATCTCTGGCACTACTAAACCGATTGAAATAACAGTTTTACTAATAAAATCCTACACTATCCCTGAGTAACATAGGCTATAATTCATTTCGATAAAAACCTTTTTTTATTCCAATATTTGTAAATTTAGTCGGAAAAAATTCTTAGGCTAGGACCAGAATGATAAATCAACACATGTATTTACATTTATTACCATAGCAACCAATTTATAACAGATAATATAGCTGTTAGCTCCAATATTTCCACTAACAGCTGATTTCAAAATTTGAAACAATTATTGTTGTATTTCTAGCTTTTAGGTTAGGGTTTTTAAGTGTAGACCTGAGCCTTGTTCTTTTAACAATTATTATAACTGCTGTTATAAAATATAAGAAATAATTTAATTTGAACATTTGACATTATTTACCATCTTAGTTTTGAGGTTATTATTAATCATACACCTTTATTATAAATAAAACATAACATATGTTTTTAGAAGGTTCCATTAGGGTTTGGCGTGCGGAGCACGCAGGGGTCTCCCCTAGTATTCATTAAAATAACAAAGCCGTTTGTATTCTATGACGTTTTCACTATCTACGCAGAATTTTATAGGTGTGGAATGTTTTGTTATGAAATGAAAACCGCAGATAAACGTTATTTCAGACTCTGCGATACTTCCAATACAAACTATACCTGCTGAAAATTTCATTGGAAAGTTTAATTAAAATCCGGATCGGCTCAAATGAATACAATTATTTTTCTCGACAATCGATCGACCTATTCTGATTTTATTATTGCTACTATCGATATGAAAGTTTACTATTCCATTTGCCTAAATATCTATTTAACTAGTGGGTTCTTGGCAAACGGATTTACGATAAGCGTTGAAAAATATTAACCTCTTAAAAATGTATAGGATAGCGTTTCGAAAAATAAAATAATTCGACCACGCAGCTGAACCGCTGACGTGAGTTGAGCAAATTTCCAAAACTAAGTTTATAGGCCTATGTTTTAGGGCTTTAACCAACAATTTGGTAAATAGGTCTATTCACGACGGTTCGAATATTGCGATTATCTTCAATACAAAATGCATTGCGTGCTTCGCACGCCATTCCGCATTTTGGGATTATAGGGTTTCAACCAAAAATTTGGGAAATAAGTCATTCACGTCGGTGCTGAATAGCTGTAAAATGGTTCGAACGCCATTCCACACATTAGGAGTATCTTCAATGCACAATGCATTGCGTTCTTCGCACGCCAACCCCACGGTAGAATCCACCACATGGCTTTGAACCGGATACTTCTATGGTATTTTACGTTTTGATCGATTTTGGGGGAACCAAGTGAGCTATAAGTTCGCGTAAAAAAACAAAATATGCCGAACAACGTCCAATATTTATATTTGTAGAAAAACTTAAAAACAAATTGATTCTCAAAAA
>JAGFPH010002715.1:3773-24545 GCA_018207615.1 Philaenus spumarius | reverse complement strand
GGGGGGCAGCTTCTGTTCCGAAGCAGACGGCCGGGACGCGAACTCGCCAAGAGAGTTTGTTCACCGAGAGCGAAGCGAAGCAGTTCATAATACGAAGCCGCAAGGTCGTTGTGGAAACTCGAAAATCGAGCGGAAGGAAGCAGCGAGTGAGCCGAGGCTGAGGTGCAACCCAATTCGACTAATGTACTTCGTACACGAGGCAGCTATTCAGTGCCACCGTGAGTAGACCGTAGACCAGTATCCCAAATATGTTGTTCAAATCCTCAAAAATATAAAGGTACGTTTGGAAGTCGCTCGACTCGCGTCAGCGGTTCAGCCGCGCGTTCGAATTATTTTCTATTCTGTTAAAACAGTCTGTTTAAAATAAACGATCAGTTATCCTTTTTTGTATTTTATTTTGTGTAATAAACACAAATCCATACGCACCTCCACAGTACACAGCTACTCAGGCTTACAGCTACACAGACAAACACACGCACACTTACACAGACACCCCGATACACAGATAAACAGACACACAGGTACACAGATAACATACACACAGACACCCTCAAGTTAAACTTAGAACAACCCTCAGTTTGCGTCGGTGGTTAATTAGAAACGAAGAATTCAAAGAACTTTGAAAGGTTCTTTTGCAGCGTGCGCCAGTTGTTTAAATTCAATCCCCATTTACATAGTTTTAGCTTTGCATGTTTTTCCACATTGAGGTCTTTATCAGCGAGTTTCCATAGGAAAAATGAGCTATCGCAGTGGCCCTTATGGTAAGACCCAAGGTCGGGAGTAGCAAATGAGCACCGATCACGGACCCCAGAACACGTTTTGGGGTGTCATTAAAAATCATATATGTGTCCGCACTCTAGCGGTCGCATTTTAAGTCCGATTTGGTTCAAATTTGGTACACACGTTGGTTGTCTACGTCGCTCGGACGAGTTCGTCAGCCAAAACAATCCGACAATCAGAAGCACGTTTTTTGACCCGAAGTAACTATTTTTTGAGATTTTACCTCCGAGAATGATTTTTTTTTTAGTTTTTCCTACAAATATAAATGTAGGATGTAAATTCTGCGTATTTTGTTTTTTACGCGACCTTATAGCTCGCTTGGTTCCCCCAAAATCGATCAAAACGTAAAATACCATAGAAGGACCCGGTTCAAAGCCATGTGGTGGATTCTACCGCTTGGTTGGCGTGCGAAGCACGCAATGCATTGTGTACTGAAGATACTCAAAATATTCGGAATGGCGTGCGAACCATTTTGCAGCCATTCAGCACCGTCGTGAATCTATTTCCCAAATTTTTGGTTAAAACCCTAAAACATAGGTCTATAAACTTAATTTTGGAAATTTGCTCAACTCACGTCAGCGGTTCAGCTGAGTGGTCGAATTATTAATTAACCGTTGGAATATCGCGGAAGCAGACAATGCCACACTGTTAATTAAAAGAATGAGATACCGCCGTAGTAACTAGTTATTATTAAACTGCAACATTTTGTATTGTTCCTCGCATAAAGGTATTTGAATGTTGCAAGGTTTTGTTCACGTAAACTACAATATTAAATAAAGGTTCAAATGTTGCCTTGTTTTCGAAGGGTGATGTAGGTGTAATTCATAGTTTTTAAATAGTACCCCATATTGAGTGGTGACAACTCTTTGTAAAGTCTTGTTTGGACGAGAAAATTATGTCAAAACATTTTTAATGCTACAATTAATTCTAACCTTCATGTTGAAACAAACTATAAATAAACGGTACCAGATAGTTTCTCAAAGTTGAAACTTTATACCTTCCCAAGAGTAGCATAGGAGGTGGTTATTTAGAATTGCAAAAGTAGGAAAATGTTACTATGGAAAATATTAGATGCATGTAACACACATCCATATTATATTATTATTATTATTAAAACTATTCGATCGATTTTGAACAAATTTGCACCAAACATGTCAATTAGGCCTGTATAGAAGCACGAAAAAAAGGTTTTGAAAAACAATCCCCTTTTCGGCCAAAAAAACCCCCAAAAATCAGTTTTTATTATTATTATTAGCTAAACGAGAATTTTTAGAAAATGCTGTTTTTTTGCATATGGTAGGGTACATTAAGGGCTACAAATAAGCCAAATTTTATGAAAATCGTTATAGCCATTTTTGAGAAATTTTGATTTTTCTTGTTTTTTGGCCATTTGGGGGGGGGGGTAAGACCCCTTAAAAATGAAAAATTTGAAAAATGAAACGCCTGGAGATATTCCAGAACTACACCTACATACCAAATTTCATCAAAATCAGACCGTTGGTTTGGTCTCCAGCTTTGTTCACATCCTAACAGACACACGGACAGACATCACCAAAAAAAAAAAAAAACACTTTTTTTGGTTCAGGGAGCGTCAAAACAAATAATTCCACTAAAAATATTTTTGGGTTCAGGGAGCACCAACACAGATAATTCCACTAAAAATTCAAATTCGAAAATTTGGACGAAAAGAATACTTTCTCCATATACCACGTATAAGGTGGAGAAAGTAAAAATATTCCGAAATATAGGATTTTTTAAAGTGTTTAATTATTTGTTACTAGATTAAAAAAATATACAAAAAGGATTACAAATTTCATTGTACTCAATACTCGACCCATTTATATAGACTAATATAAAAACAACTTATTGAGACCCGGTCCACCAGACGAGACATTGTTCGATAAGAAGGATAATAAACGGTACCAGGAACTGGCAAATACTTTCTCACAAACATATTTAACTTATTAGATTCACTGTGACTTCGTATAGCCCAGGCAGCAGGGAGTTAAAATTTAAGTTACCTGGAAAAAAATGCGGGAGAGATGAAACTTGGTAATATAGTACATTTTGACATTCTAAAAAAAACATACTAAGTTTGAGACCCCCACCACTTTGAGCTTTCGCCGCCATCTTGGAAAATGGTGGCAAAATTCCGGTTTTTTACAAATAACTTAAAAAAGTTACATATAAAAATTATAGAAAATTTAATTTTCTAAAACTTTTATTTCAAAACTTTTTCTGTGAAATAAACCATTTTTGAGTTTATTGTACGTCAAGAAAATGCATTGCGGTACATTAACCGTTTAAAATATGTAAAAAAATTAATAATGTAATTTAATCAATTAAGTGTTCGTGTGATTCTAATGCTAAAAAGTATCGTTCATAACTTGTAACTAAAGTGTTTTTTGATGCTTGTTTGTTAACACCACGATCTCGCACCATAAATATCCACGCTAGGTACTAGTGATGAAATATACTATTAACTGGACTATTAAAGTTCTTTTAAATCTTGAATAGAATAGAATTTTGTAAATAAATAAATCTCAAACATTGTTGAAGACAAGAATATATTTATATTGCCATGGATACAGGACAGATATTAACAAAACAATGTAATAATTGTCATTAGATTTCTGAACATCATGAAGGTTAGTCGCATTCTTTCTATCAGGCTCACTCTCTCCGCGGAGAAGAAAATGTCGATCGTCCGAGAACTGCACAGGTTTCTGTACCCTGCACAGGTTAAGAACGTGTAGCGTGAGCCCATTCTGAACACGCGTTCGGATGTAGATCTGAATTCGAGTTCACAATCTGTGCATGCGGAGGGAACTGGATGGGGTTTGAGGGTTTTCCGTTTTCATTTCTGTGGAGATTGAAGTGACCGGCGTAGTTCTGAATGTACCTGACTTGATTTTTGTCCAGACAATCGACAAAGCCCTCAACTGTAGTCTGATTTGAAATATGCAATGCTTAATCAGAACACATTGGAATCAGCCAAGGTATACTTTTACTTGTAAAATTACATACAACTTGTTTTGTTTCTTAAAGTTTTGCTGGTGAAGTTCATACACCATCTCCTTTAGACTTACATTTGAGCGTCAATTTATATCTCTAAATCAAAAGTTACGAATCAATAAAGTTACGATAAAATATATTATTAATTTCAAGTTCAAAGGAAAATACGCATTTTCATAAAAAAGCATACATTTTTAACAACCGTTTAAATAAATATTTAGAAATCTATTGACTTGTTCGTTTTAAAAACATTTTTTTAATGAACTGTAGATCTGTTTCCATTTTTCACACTTTGAACGTCTATTTCGACTGGTCTATAAGTAGAAAATAATTAATATATAGTAATAAATTATTATCGTTGCCTTTTTGGTACCGTCATGCGACTTCTTTTCTGTCTTATTACAAAGACGCGTTTCGGAGCCGAAACTCCATCTTCAGTAGATCCCTCCGTAGAGGTCGTCAAAACTTAAAACTTTGATAAAACATACAACACTACACACACAAATACAATTATCTACACGTGTGTACATTTAGACAGTTTATTAGGTGCACACCGTTTCATGGTCCGCGAACTACTGGCATTTGTTTAGGCCAAGTTTAGTAGATTAGATAAGTTGGTCATATCCAAGACCCCTTGGGTCATATCAGCTAGTCATATCTCATTACCGTCTCGTATAATGAGAACTTGTCATTGAGAATGTTATTTGGCGATTGTTTAAATGCTTTATATATTACTTCGGCTCGCATTAGAATGCCGAAGTATTGAAATCATGCGATAATGTTGTGTGTGTCTGTTTTCCTATATACACGACATAACCACTCACAGACGTCGTAGAAAACCAAAATCTTCATAATTTTATTTCAGAGAGTTAACAAGTTTTTGAGCTTTCTAGCGTGAGACGTAACGCGTCGGGGTCACGTTTTTGGGTCAACATTTTGATAATATTGGGTCAAAATAATTATTAAAATACAGTGTAGGGTATCATTTTATATGTTTTTTGGCATGAAAAACCCGATTTTCACAGTTAAAAAGTCGCTTTGGGGTCACGTTTTTGGATAGAAACTTTGAAATTATTGTGTAGGGTAACGTTGTATATGTTTTTGGGTACGGGAAACCGATTTTGACAGTTAAAAAGTCGTAGCGCGTCGGGGTCACGTTTTTGTGCCATCTTGTGTTTTGTATTTATAAAAACTGCATGTATGCGATAATTATCACTTGAAATTAATGAATTATTTACTTTAATTTTTATTATATTATTAAACTATTATTGCTACTATATTTTTTGTAATAATAATTATTATATTATTTTTCATTCTACTAGCTTCCACACCAACCACGAGGTAAAGTTTTTTACTGTAGTTTTTACTAGTCATCTATAGAGAA
Organism: Philaenus spumarius; assembly: GCA_018207615.1. Lineage (NCBI taxonomy): Eukaryota > Metazoa > Arthropoda > Insecta > Hemiptera > Aphrophoridae > Philaenus > Philaenus spumarius. Next base: position 19,366 of record JAGFPH010002715.1, on the reverse strand, counting down.
ACGTTATCATTACGCTTTGTACGTTCTTTGATCTCTTTAAGTTTACATTTTCTATTTAAAATGCCCCGTTTTGAATCTGTCTTGTGTGCTCTGCAATTTTTGAACATGTCTGATGTAGAGGAAACATGTTTTATACGTGCAGAAACCTCACAAAACTGTGCTGTTACAACTGTGATACGGAAGGGTGTGACTGCTTTTAGAGAAGCAAGTATTAAAAGAAAAGACGACAAAACCGAACGATTTTAAAAAAATGTACAATCAATCATCGTACATGATTCATGTAGAAAAAGCTACACACATGAAAAAGTAATTGCAACATTATTGCGTTGCAAAAGTGTTAATCAAGCTTTATTAACACAAGCGACTCGATCGGCTGTGCCAGTATTTAAATTTGAAGAATGTTTTTTTTTTTTGTGGTGAAAAAATTACTTCAGAATTTATACTAAATGAAAAGAAAATAACCCTCGCCACCCGTGAAATTGTTTATGACGTGCGCACAGTTACGATGCGAGATAAACTTTTAATATTTGCTGAGAGTCGTGGGGATGAATGGGGAAGCGAAGTTGTTAATCGCAGATGGAAACTACCCCATATAATTTAAATACTTTTTTTCAAGATGTTATTTTAAAAAACAAGCATGGTTCTCTAGAGAAATGGAAAACCAAGTGTGTAGCTTAGTCTCATTCTTTAATTGCTGCATCACGGCCTAGGTCATTTTTGTCACCCTTGCAAATTGGAACGGCTGCATTCTTATACAAGAAATGGATCAAGAAAGCTTGAGGTTGGACGTTTTATCCTCTCTTTGAAACTAATATACAATGAAAAATAATAATTATTATTACTATTATTGTTCCAAAACAAATGATAGCAATAATAGTTCAATATTATAATACAAATTACAATTACTATGATTAAAACAAACTATTACAAAAACAAGTGTGAACGCAATAATTGTAAGAATGTAAGTTAACAAAAATGTCTTATTTAGAAATAATAATTATTATTAAAAAAACAGCAAAGGAACAATAATAATAATAATAAAATATAACAAATTTATAATACTTTCAATTTTAGGTGATAATAGCATTCATGCAGTTTTAATAAATAATACCACTGTAAAACAAAACCTCACAGTAATTAACTTTACCTCACGGGTGGTGTGGGAGCTAGTGCAATGAAAAATAATAATAATTATTATTATTACAAAACATAGTAGCAATAATAGTTCAATAATATAATACAAACTATAGTAAATAATTCATCAATTTCAGATGATAATAGCACACTCATGCAGTTTTTATAAATACACAACACAAGATGGCAGTTAACTTAAATACGGTTTATTTCACAGAAAATTTTAGAAACAAAAGTTTTAGAAAATTAAATTCTCTATAATTTGTATACGAAACATTTTTTCTAGGATGCACCCAACTAAAGTTATTTGGAAAAAACCGGAATTTTGCCACCATTTTCCAATATGGCGGCGTAAGCTCAAAGTGGTGGGGGTCGCAAACTTAAGGGTCTGCTCCAGTAAACGAGAAAACAACCAGAAACGAAAGCGCTTCTCACTATATCCCTATCTAAACAGTGCAATTTCTTGCAGCTGAACGCTTTGACATTGCCTCATTTCAAACCATTTTATAAGTCTATCTTTTGTAATTGAGTGTTGAAAAAAGAACTGAATATTCTTTATAAAATTTCGGATCCGGCTTGCAAATTATTTTTCATTATTAATTTTTTATTGTGTTAGGAAAAAAATTCGAACTTTATACTTACAAAATGTCAATTACATAACAAATCAAAAGCATTTAAAAAAAACTAAATTGCAAGACGGATGCGTATTGTGACTGTGCTTAAAATGAGACCTTGCAAACAATTTTATGATAAAAAATAAACGAAATAAATGGTTTGAAATTTAACATTGCTCTTATGGGATACAAATCCAAGATGGCCACCACTATAGCAGACCCTTAATATGTTTTTTAGGATGTCATAATGTACTATATTACCAAGTTTCATCTCTCCCGCATTTTTTCCAGGTAAAAGTACCTGTTGCCTGGGCTAATAATTGTAGGAGGGTTGGAGAGGTGATATTAAAGTAGGAGATTAACTAATAAATATTATTATTATTAGCTAGAGAGAAAACTATTCTATCGATTTTGAACGAATTTCGACCAAACACGTCAATTAGACCTGTATAGATGCACGAAAAAGGTTTAGAAAATTTTTGAAAAACAACCCTCTTTTCGGCCAAAACCCCCCAAAAATCCGTTATTATCATTATTATTAGCTAAATGAAAATTTTGCTGTTTTTTTGCATATGGTAGGGTACATTAAGGGCTACAAATAAGCCAAATTTTATCCAAATTGTTGGAGCCATTTTTTTGGGGGGTTGTTTTTCAAAAATTTTCAAATCCTTTTTTCGTGCATCTATGCAGGCCTAATTGATATGTTTGGTGAAATTTTTTTCAAAATCCATCGACTAGTTTTCTCGCTACCTTTGTATACATACATACAGACAGACATACATACAGACATAGGCTACAGACATACAGACAGACATTTTGTAAAAACCACTTTTTTGGACTCAGGAGGTCCCAAAACGGATATTTCCACAAAAATCTCAACATAGATTTTTTAGCGATCACTGTTTCTCTATACTATAGTATAGCGAGAAAGTAAAAAGTGTTAAAAATAATAATAACTTAAAGTTATTAGACATTGTTTTGTAAAAAGCTACTATATTATTTACAGAAAATAATAGCAGGAAATACTCAAATACGTATTTCAAATTTTTGTTTACCGGTGTTGGTGAAATAAAAGCAATATAATAACATCACTCCTTGGGGAATAACATTAAATAAATATTATTATTATTATTATTAAAACTATTCGATCGATTTTTATCAAATTTGCACCAAACATGTCAATTAAGACTGTATAGAAGCACGAAAAAAAGGTTTTGAAAAATTTTGAAAAACAATTTCCTTTTCGGCCAAAAAACCCCCAAAAATCAGTTAATATTATTATTATTAGCTAAACTAGAATTTTTAGAAAATGCAGTTTTTTTGCATATGGTAGGGTACATTAAGGGCTACAAATAAGCCAAATTTTATGAAAATATTTTGCCATTTTTGAGAAATTTTGATTTTTCTTGTTTTTTTTGCCATTTTTGGGGGTAAGACCCCTTAAAAATCCCAAATTTGAAAAAATGAATAAAACTCCTGGAGATATTCCAGAACCACAAATACATACCAAATTTAATCAAAATCAGACCGTTGGTATGTTCTCCAGCTCTGTACACATCCTAACAGACACATAGACACACGGACAGACATTACCAAAAACCCACTTTTTTGGGTTTAAGGAGCACCAAAACAAATAATTCCACTTTAAAATATTTTTGGGTTCAGGGAGCACCATCACAGATAATACCACTAAACGATTTTTTTGCGGTTCAGTTAGCACCAAAACAGATAATTCAACTAAAAGTTCAAATTCGAAAATTTGGACTAAAACAATACTTTCTCCATATAGTACGTATAGGGTGGAGAAAGTAAAAAAAACTGTGCATCTAATTTTGCTATTGCAACTGTTTATATAGAACACATGAATGAATTAAATTAATTTTACCCTTAAATTAAGTTTAGACATTTCCATTTTTAATAATCTCAACTTCATTTTTACGTACTGTATTATTATATTACCAACGTGGGAAAGTTATTCTACTGGTCCGAAAATAAAAATCGATTTTTTTAATATTGAAATACGAAAAGCAAAGAAATTTGTTTAATTTTAATAGACCTGTAGACATCGTTTTTAATCAGTATTATTATTATTTATTTGTGAGCTAAGTTTATGAAATAAATCAAAGTTAATTGCTCAGTTGTTTATTTAAAATGGTTTAAATCTATAACTATACAAATTTCTGCTCAACATCGGAGAATTTGTTAATCAAAATAAACAAATAGGCTACCAGATAACATTTTTTTACGTTTTTTTTATTTATAATCTAAAAACTCATATTTTGTGCAATTTTTATATGTATTTCCATAGCAAGAAACTGTATACAGTAATTACAGTTATGCTAAAAAAGCTGATTAGGTTTACCAGCAACAATAGTACAAAATAATTTTAGGCTATGTAAGGCCCAGATCAATATAAATGATTTAAAACGGAATTATAGACTAAGGTTTCAAGTAAAAATTTGATAAGAAAACATTACAAAATGTATTTCAGTCTTGTAATAGTGTTACAATAATTAATTAGTACCAGGAGACCGAGCTAAAGCTCGATTATAAGCAGGGCTATGATTTCAATAATAAATATTGGATTATTGAGTTTTGAGGTTATTCCTATAACATTAAACAACTAAATAAGGGGTATGTTTATTTAGCAGAAGTATTCGTTGCCATGGTAACTATAAATAGATACAACATTAGGCTTACCTCTAATAAAATACAGTTTAAAAGAAAACAGATGATTATTGTAATGGCATTGAAAACATTTGCATTAGCTGTGCTTCGTTTAAAAGAAAACAGATGATTATCGTAATGACATTGAAAACATTTGCATCAGCTGTGCTTTGTATTGTTTAAAATGGAACAATTTCACTTTTTAATTTAATAAAAAGACTTAGAAAACGAATTTTCCCAGACTGGTGACCATTTCCAATCGATTTCTCGTGGCCAAAAGCCCCATATAAAATCAAAAAATCAAAAATCCTTAGACGGAGATTCCAGATCCATTTAGCAGACAGACAATTATCTCTCGCTTTAGAAGATAAGATAATATCCATAAAATATAGTAGGTGCTGCTAATAGAACGTACTTTTAATTCATATATACATTGGGACTTATATATTCATCAGAGCGTTAGTTTTTTTAATTAATTAATTAGAAATAAAGTTAGCCAAAGAAAGACGAAAATTAATTGTTTTATTGCTAATTAATCATTAGTATAATATTTTGGAGTCATAGTATGTGCTTGTACAGGAATACAAAATTATAAATGTTTGTAGTGAGGGCCATGTTCTCATAAAATATTTTACAATTTGAAATAATTTATGCCAACAATAGAGTTGAACGATTCATGAACAATTATTATTCTCATATTATGGATATAGTATTATACGTACAGCAATTCACTAATATAAAGTTTTTGTAGGCCTATATTATTTAAAAAAGTAAAATTTATTATTTATTACGCCTACTTCTTAAATTTATAATTGTATATTGCCGAACTTATAGATACACAATAATATTATGATCATGTTAATCTGTGTTTGCCGAAACAAACTGTCTCCTAAACAAGAATGAGTTATCACTCATTTTAAAGTTACCATAAATATGAAAATACTCTCTCACCAAGAGGGGCAATATTTTCACTTACTTTAAAGTTGTAGTTTTGATGCCTCAAAACATAACCTGAAAGTTTCAAATTTATATATATTTAAAGTGTTTACACTAGATGATGTCATATAGTTGGGTTTGCGTATCGGGAAAACAGATTAAATACTATTTCCTTTCACAAGAAAATGTGAAAATCAACAATATCGTGAAATAGTCAAATTTCACTGGCTGTAGGCAAGATTTACACGTTCTTCCTTTCTCGCCCAGAGTACACTTTTAGTCCACAAGTGTATTTAGGATTTAACTAGGGTTACTAAATTTCTTCAAGAATATTCCTTTATAAAAGTAATGACAAATGTTAATATAAACATAGATAAGAAATCGGTTTGTTAGAAATTCCTGGGTTTTTTTAACGTGATTTCTGCTCCAAAGACTTAATAAACCAATACTGGAATTACTGGGTAAAGAATTAGTGGTCACATTTAGTGGTTATAAATGTAATAAAACAATTACCTGAACTTTATCTCCAGTACTTAACGAGAAACCTGGTAAAAAACACACAAGTTCGAGTTTCTCTGAAATTTGTCTTGCTATTTTGAAGGTCGACATTTTGAGCATCTATTTTAATATTCACTGTAAGTTGATAACATTTTACATTAAATAATTAAAACAAAAATACTGTGTATTTAAAAAATAAAAACAGGTTTTATAACAAAATTATTTTGAGAGAAGTAGGCCAAACATGTTATCTCATTGTGCAGTACTTGATTTTCAGAATTTTTCAGTTGAGTTTTTTTTAATACGAGTGGAAATGAAAAATAATTCGACCACGCAGCTGAACCGCAGACGTTAGTTGAGCAAATTTCCCAAATTAAGTTTATAGGCCTATGTTTTAGGGTTTCAACCAACAATTTGGGAAATAGGTATATTCACGACGGTGCTAAATAGCTGCAAAATGCTTCGCACGCCATTCCGCATATTGGGAGTGTCTTCAATACACAATGCATCGCGTGCTTCCCACGCCAACGTCATGCAAAATCCAACACATGGCTTTGAACCGGGTACTTTTATGGTATTTTACGTTTTGATGGATTTTGGGGGAACCGACGAGCTATAAGGTCGCGTAAAAAAAACAAAATGTGCAAAATAACATAATAAATTTATATTTGTAGAAAAAACTCTAAAACACATTTATTCTCGTAGGAAAAATCTGAAGAAAATAGTTACTTCCGGTCAAAAAACGTGCTTCTGGTTTTTGGATTTTTTTGGCTAACAAACTCGTCCGAGCGACATAGATAACCAACATATGTACCAAATCGGACTTAAAATGCGGTAGCTAGAGTGCGAACACATATGACATATATATATATGATTTTTAATGACACCCCAAAACGTGTTCTGGAGACCATGATCGATGCTCATTTGCTACTCCTTACCATAAGGGCCACTGCAATAGCTCATTTTTCCTTTGGAATTTGCTAATAATTTGTATTACGTCTTTATTTGCTTTATTTACATTTAATTTCTGAGAATTAAATTCTCTACAAATTTTTATTCTAGAGTGCTTACTTTGTTAAGGTTTAAATATGAACGACTTTTCTGTAGTCCAAACAAGTATGCTTTTTGACTCCAATCTTTAACTTCTGGACATACAGTGTTAAATCTGAGAAACAAATGTACGGGTGACGATTTAACTACAGCAAAGCTTCCTTTGAATAAAAGGTTTTCATATTTCTTAACAACTAACTGTTTTGTTGTAAGTTAATATCAGCAAATGATCATAATCCACTAAAATATTCATTATAGTGTGCACAAGTTTCTTACGTTGATGCTATTACAGTACTTAATAATGCAATCATATATTGTTAATTAAATAATTTGTTTGTAAATTTAAAAGCACAGAAATCATTATGGAAAAGTTATATTACTGTATATTATCTTAAAAGTTGTAATTCATCTTCCACCGCAAAAATATCACAGATTAGGATTTAGCTAAATTTTAACGGTGGAAGATGAATTATAACACAGATAAATGAAACTAGTTATTCTTTTATCTGTGATTATAATCTGTACAACCGCCTACACAATGTTTTACCAAAAATTGTATTACTAATAACATTAACATGCTTTATACTCAATATAATGAACCAATAAAAATAAATACAAATACATTATACATTGACTAACGAAAGAAAGAAATGGGCAACCTGCCCTCCTCCACATTACATTTAACATTGATGTGTTTTGCAAAATTGTGTTTATATACTTTCAGAAATATAGTTGGGGGGGGGGGGAGGTTTAAAACAATGTTGGGAAATGTCTTGAAAGCATACTTGAAGTTAATAAAAAATTGCTTTGATTTCCTGAAATAACGTCCTTTTAAACGATACCCCGCATAACAGTATCATAACATATTTATTTTTGGGGATTGACTTTTACCACCTTTAAATTTGTAGTATTTTTTGAGTTTGGGATATGGGATGTAAATAGACTAGCATGCTTAATATTTATATCAAAACTCTTTGTGAAATATTTAAACTTTCTTTAGAAAATCGGCTTTGACATACAGACAAACAAGTAATATTTTAGGGTTCCATTTTTTGCTTTTTAATGTACGGAACCGTAAAATGATTATTAACTTTTGTAATCGATAAATTGAAATAAATTTTGTAAAAATACAAAGTTATTTATTAATTCCGGAAATTGTATATAATCTATACAATTACTTTATAATAATAACGTAATTTTCTAAAATATAATCTAATAAAACATTCTTTATTTTGGGGTTTTACCATATTATACACACAACGAGTGAAAGAAATCGTTTTCATTCAAACTCTTACGTTTTACTTTCAAAATTACAAAATACAAAAATAGAACGAGGCGAGACTACCCCAAGCAGCAAACATACAGCCGACCCTGTACTCAGATAGATTTCGCAAATCACGTCCGAGAAAGCTCGCCGCTTGCGCCGTACGGGAGAGACAACACTATCCGTATGCGGTACACGTTGCGCGGGTTCCACTCTTTAAGGCGATAATTTTAGCAAGTCCTAAACAAGGCGGACATAATGTGCCGAAACATATTTAGCAACAACACTCGTATTATGTGTCGGAAGCCTACACTTACTCATTTCAGGTAATATCTAAAAACTAAGTTTACATTCGGTAGGATAAGTGGAGCAGTGAAGTCTTGGGAAATTGCCCTTAAATTATTTGTGTACGGACGTCATTCCCTTCCTTCCTCCACACAAGTTTTTTTTTGGAAATTTATTTTTAACTAGGGGAAACCCCTGCGTACTCGGCTCGCCAACCCTTTTCTATACACATAATCATGTTATGTTTTCTTTATAATAAAGGTGTAGGATTAATAATAACCCCAAAGCTAAGATGGTAAATAATGTTAAATGTTCAAATCAAATTATTTCGTATATTTTTATTACAGCATTTATAATAAAGGTTAAAAGAACCAGAAAGTCTCAGGTCTACACTTTAGTAAAAACCTAACATAAAAGTTAGAAATACAAATAATTGCTTCAAAGTTTTAAATCAGATGTTAATGGAAATATTAGAGCAAACAGCTGTTTTATCTGTTATTTGATTCAATCGGTTGCTTTGGAAATGAATGTAAATACACGTGTTGGTTCGTCAGTCTAGACCTAACCTAAGATTTTTTCCTACTAAATTTACAAATATTAAAATAAAAGATGTTTTGTCAAAATGAATTATAGCCTATGTTACTAAGGGATAGTGTAGCATTTTATTAAACTGTTTTTTTAATCGGTTCAGTAGTTCCAGAGATTACCCCCTATACACAAACAAACAAATTTTACCTCTTTATAATATTAGTATAGATAGAAGTTACCCTAATCATAACCTAAAATCTAATGTGATAGACAATACTAAATGTATACACCACACCATTAAGCTTATGATATAAAAGAAATTATAACAAATGCCTAAAAGAACCAGCATGATTGCTAAACAAATAAACAGCCATTCAAATAATGTAAAATTATGAAATCAAATATTAATGGGATGCCGTACATGATTGTAGCAACATTGATAATTAATTTTCAATCAACTGAGCTATATACCTCGCCTTTATTCGTGTAGGTTCGGCAAGGATCATATTTATGGTAACAAATTGGTTAGTTTGGATACTCGCGATGCTATATTTAGCTATTTGTGCGAGCATTTTTTCTAATGATGGCCACGCGCCAAATGTGTGTTCAGCTCGTAAAATACACAAAGGCCGGTAAGTTTGATTATGACGTATGATCGGAATTACCAGGAAATAAACATGAAAACTAAAAGAGGTTATGATAATGTTAATTTGACATAGGTCAATAGTTGGACGGATACAAAAACCACGGCCAAGGTTGATCGTTTAATTTAAAACTTGTATTACTGAAACTGCTTCGTGTTGTTTCTATAATTTACAAGAGGATGGATCCGTGTTTCATATTGCTACAGTGTATATAATCATTATAATCTATTTATTTCTGTGAAAATTTGCATAATTGCTGCCGATGATTTCCGTAACAACTAACGGATTGCTACTATGAACGCTGATAAAGGCAAATAATAATATCTAACCCGGGGAGGAGGACTTCTACATGTTTCATAGCCCAATCCACGTGCTCGCCTCGCTCATACAATCTTGAGCGTGTATTAACCTACACAACATCAGGTAGAAAGTATTACTTATCTATAAATGTAAGAGAACATTTAGTCTGGAACTATTACGTACACCCAGTAAGTAGTGATCTAGTTTAATAATTTGTAAAAAGAGTCCTTTGGACGATATATATTTTGCAGAAGTATACGAAATATCGTTGTCAAATAGGATTAGCATTCTAAGGCTATGGACTATAATTAATTGTTCTGCAATAAGGCAAGGCTCACATTGAGCAACACAGAACCTGGACAGTTCTCGCGTCAGACCGGCCGGCACAACATCTCTGTCGATGTGAAAATAAATGCTGTTTGAATTCTATAAACTTTAACTGTCTCCCGAATTTTATAAAATAAAATGGCATACCTTTTTAAATGTTGATTTTAAAGGTTGAACATATTTTATAGGCGATGAGGTCTATATTTGTGTAAAGTTCAGTAATAAATTTTGAATGTCAATTAAAATATTTAAACTTTCATTTGTGGGATAAAAGTTGTAGTGTATAAATTTATTTCTTCGAGGATTTTGAATTAGAGGTTAAATGATGGAAACGTAAGTTATTCTTAATTTTTTTTTTTTTTTTTTTTTTTGAGTAATTAAGCAGCAATGTATAAAATAAAACATGAACATAAAATCTTTCAAATAATACGTGTACTAACTCAAGCGCGTTTCAACGACAATGTCGCCATCTTCATTGATGCACGAGCTACAATAATCAAACTATAATTCATGGTATAGCTAGCTTTACTTTGACTGTTGTAGCTCGTGCATTACTGAAGATGGCGATAGTTTCGTTGAAACGCGTTTGGGTTAGTAAACTGATTAGTTGTGAGATTTTATGTGTTCAAGTTTTATTTTTTCTTCTCACAAGTCAAGCTCAATAATTATTTATTATTAATGAATATACAATTAATATACCAACATACTATAAAAATAAGCTAAAATATCGTGTAAAAATTATAAATTCAGAAATAGATACCTTGTCAGTAATCAAATAAAACTTGATTACATTATTGATTATGTGTCAGGTTTACGCCTAAATTAATTCAAATATTTTGGCCATCAAAGATAAAGCAACACTTTTTCTTCAGTATCGCCGATTCTGAATTTAGTAGACTAATAAAATTTGATTACAAAACATTGGGTTTTGCATTGAACTTGAGCCTGTGTCGAAGTTATTCTACTAACTGCCGCAAGCGTGTTCGCGTCACAAACGCCTATAAGTGTAATAATAGGCACTTACACTCATGTATAATGATAATCAAAACTCCACATACAGTATTACGTTTGTGATAGAATAAAACTTGAACCAGAATATCACAACTAATACATTTATTAACTCAAACGCGTGGTTTTCAAAAGTTTATTTTCGTCATACGTTGCGTATATAAGTATCTTTAATGCCCTCTGTTTCTTTTTCTCAAAATGTTAGCTATAGTACTTTCAGTAATAGAGATAAGAATGACGGTTTCCAACGTTTTCCAAAATATCTTAAAACTACTTATTACAAAATTCCTTAAACATACAGATTTGATGTTACTGAAAACCTCTTTCAATCACTCCACTGGGCATAGTCTATATCTATCTATACTAATATTATAAAGAGGTAAAGTTTGTTTGTTTGTTTGTTTGTTTGTTTGTATGTAGGGGGTAATCTCTGGCTCTACTGAACCGATTGAAAAAGTAGTTTTACTAATAAAAAGCTACACTATCCCCTGAGTAACATAGGCTATAATTAATTTCGGTAAAAACCTTTTTTTATTTCAATATATTTGTAAATTTAGTCGGAAAAAATCTTAGGTTAGGTTTAGAATGATAAATCAACACATGTATTTACATTTAATACCATAGCAACCAATTGAATAAAATAACAGATAACATAGCTGCTTTAATATGTCCATTAACAGCTGATTTCAAAATTTGAAGCAATTATTTTTGTATTTCCACCTTTTAGGTTAGGGTTTTAAAGTGTAAACCTGAGCCTTGCTGGTTCTTTTAACCATTATTAACTGCTGTTATAAAATATAAGAAATAATTTGGTTTGAACATTTAACAATATTTACCATCTTAGATTTGAGGTTATTATTATACTACACTTTTATTATAAATAAAACATAACATATGTTTTTAGAAGGTACCATTGGGGGTTGGCGTGCGGAGCACGCAGGGTCTCCCCTAGTATGACATAAAGTATTTATTTTTACTTGCATACTTTTGCCCCTCGAAGTTAAATTATTTTGTTTTATTATTATTTTAATAGGCCTATGCCAGGTTTATAGTGCTTTATAGATATGACAAATTTAATTGTGATACATTTACCCGTTCTGGAGAAAAACTATTGTGACACACAGATAGACAGACAGACGTAAAAGAGAAAAATTATTTCAGATTTTCTTTCAAAGTACAGAACCCTTAACATATCATTGGTTTCATGATTGTATTTTGCATTTAGTCATGCAAAAAAAGTGTTCATTTACAAGCTAAACTACAGCCGCGGTCACACTAGGCTGTTTAGCAGCCCTCTAGTAACTAGCCGCTGGTAATATTGACAGCAAGCAGCGTAGTCTGACCCAGAACGAGCGGCTGGATAATGCCAGCGGGCTAGTATTTACTAGCCGAAAACAGCAGTCAAACATGTTTAACTTTTTAACGCTGCCTACCATCCGCTAGCAGTCACGTGACCTCCTCGCTGGCGCAGGCAGCCAATGTGAACCCCTAGTAGCTCACTAGCAGCTGGTGAAATAAGACATGTGTTGGTTTTACGTAGTGTTGTATATTGCTTTATATTTTATAATATTTCATTTCGTGAATAAAGTGAATGACACAAACAACTGGTCGGGCAAAGACATTTTTAGATTTATTCCAAATTTATCCTTGCCTGTGCCAAAATTACGCTTATTCTGCAGACTACACTAACAGAAATGCCAAAGATGCAGCATATAGTGACTAATTACCAGAACTTCAGCAACGAAGATTAATAGGTTTATTCCCATTGAAAATAAAAAGCTTACGTGATACGTACAGAAATGAACTGTACAAGGTGAAACAACCCAAGAAAATTGTGCGGTAGCAACTGTACTAGCGGCTACTTAACTAGTCTTGCATATTGTAATGTGAACCGTTTCTTCTCCTCTGCCTGCTGGCGATATTACCAACAGCTAGTTAGTAGCGGCTGCTAAACAGCCTAGTGTGACCGCGGCTATAGGTTTCTACTAATTTTGTCTAAAACGTTCGATTATTTTATCCGAGAGAAAATTGTTCATACTAAAATGTTTCGTTTACAGCGTTTAGTGACTGTTTTGACCTTAATACGAATTGAAATTGTTGAACAATATTTATGCTATTTTAAAAGTTATTAATGTGAAAGCTGATAGGTAATGAAAAGTCATAGTTCTGGCAGCACTTGTTGTTTCGTATGTAAACTGCTGACTTGAGCTTAAAGAATTATGGCGTCGAAGAGTATCAGTCAGCTCTTATAGAACTACAGTATTAGCACTAATCCTGCAAACCTATTAATCGGAGTACCTGACTAGACTTGTAACTGTTGGTAGAGGAACGATCCATAAAACAGGATAGTGAGATGTAAAATAAGACAACTTAGTAATATTAGAGAAGAGGTCAGTGGCTAAAAGGACAAGCCAATCCCAGATGTAGGCACTTGAGTAAATAGAAACTATGGGTGACTCAAATATTTACCGGTCATGGAGAGATTGATGCGTATCTACATTCATTACGTGTACGAGGGGACCCCTTATGTGTAGATGCATAGCGCATCGAAATATTGTGCCTGGTGTTAAATGTGAAGAACTGCCAGCGTAATTTGTTGGCCAAGATGCGTTAGTCTATGTTAGTCAGGTATGATATAATATGAATGGTAGGTTATGGCAGGTAAGGAGAGGTAAGACTATGATAGATTAGGATAGGTTAGGTTTGGTTCTGTTAGCTTAGGTTAGGTTAGGACTACGCACTGCCATTCTAAGCTAAGTTAGGCTTGGTTAGTTTAGTTTATGTTTTTAGGTTATGCGATAGTTAGTCTCTGTTTGGCTAGGTTTGCTGTTAGACTTGATGAGGCCAAACAAGTAATCTTACTTGTGGATAAAAGAAGTAGTAGCAACTTTTGAATAACTTACTGGTGTCAACTGTTGAAACGAAGGGAGTGAGATTTAATAATGAAGCGAAGATGACAAATCAGTCAGAGAGGTGGTCGGACAAGACCATGCTGATATCGTGGGACGGCGGGAGACCCGAGGAGCAGTAAAAGAAGAGTCTTGAGAGTGGCAGCTATGCGAATTTTACGGCTCCTGTAAGAGTTTAGCAAGTACAGAGAGGTGTTAGAAATAATGCAGAGAAGAATGGTTATACAAATAATAAGTGCCTACGAAACGGTGTTAATGGCGGCAGCTCTGGTAGAAGGAATGCCTCTGAACAACTTTCTCGTAAAAGGAAGTAATGTAAAAATAATTTGTACAAAGTAAAGAGCTGAGGAAGATGACCCTAGAACGACGGCATACACTACAGTCGCAATACATGGAAGTGAGCCAATGGTCTAAAAGGTTATTTCCGTATGCCGAGAAGTGGTTTGAAAGTAAACGCGGAAAATAGGAATACTGTACGACACAGCTGTTTAAAGGCTTTGGCACATTCGGTGTTTAAGTACACTGTTTTTAGCTTCAAGATGACCATAAGTTAATAAACTGAGGAGTGGAAGACCCCGTCAGAGACACTTCCTTCCATTGTCATCGGTGGCAGAGGAACAGGAAAAAACTGAAAAAATATGTACAACCTATACCAGTTGTGGCATCTATTGTAAATTTCATGCTGGAAAAGGTACACTAGTGGCGAAGAATTGCAAGTTTTTCAAAATCTTAAATTCTAATAGGAGGAGGAAAGCAGAATTAATCTGCAAGATTAGGGTTAGGGCCAAGAAAAACTAAGAGATTTTAAAATCAGAAGGAGGTAAGAAAGCCACTGTGACGTAATACTGGGAACAGTCTCAGTATGACTAAAACAAATCCGAGTGGTGGATTAGTAGGCGTGAAAACCACATTACTGAGAGGGCTGGCCATCGATGTTAGCTGGTAAAGCTTCCACCTTCGCTCTTGAAAAAAGTTAGGTTAGATTATGCTAAGTTAAGCTAGGTTATGCGTTATTTAATGTTAGGTTATTCTAGTCTATGATAGGGCATACTAAGCTCGGCTATTATAGACTACGTTAGTCTTGTATGTGCTAGGTTATACACACCGATAGCCAATATAGTCTTGGTTAGGTTAAGTTAATCTGGGTTACGCTAAGTTAGGTTTCACTTATTTAGTCTTGGTTATAAAAACTTTAAAGAAAAACGTTTATCTGGTTAGGCTAGATTATGTTAGCTTATATTAGATAAGATAGTGTAGGTTATGTTAGGTTAGGTTATTCTAATCTAGGATAGGGCATAATAAGCTCGGCTATTATAGACTAAGTTAGTCTTGTATATGCTAGGTTATAATATAAGTATAGAATATACATCGATGGCCAAGATAGTCTTGGTTAGGTTAAGTTAATCTGGGTTACGCTAAGTTAGGTTAG